>JAKVIS010001762.1:0-29151 GCA_033119425.1 Bufotes viridis
GCCAGTGCTGGGACACCAGATTCAGGGTATTGCTATTTTGGCATGTGAATTTCACCCCAGAACAAAATATATGTTTTGGCGGACACTATTATACTTTGCCAGCCAGTGCTGGGACACCAGATTCAGGGTATTGCTATTTTGTCAATTGAATTTAACCCCAGAACAAAATATATGTTTTGGCGGACACTATTATACTTTGTCAGCCAGTGCTGGGACACCAGATTCAGGGTATTGCTATTTTGGCAATTGAATTTCACCCCAGAACAAAATATACCCTGTTACGGACAGATTTAAACTAGGCCTGCAACTGCTGGAACACCAGATTCAGGGTATTGCTATTTTGGCAATTGAATATTCACCCCAGAACAAAATATATGTTTTGGTGGACACTATTATACTTACCCAGCCAGTGCTGGGTCACCAGATTCAGGGTATTGCTATTTTGGCATGTGAATTTTACCCCAGAAAAAATATATGTTTTGGTGGAAACTATTATCTTTAGCCAGCCAGTGCTGGGGCACCAGAATCAGGGTATTGCTATTTTGGCAATTGAATTTAACCCCAGAACAAAATATTTGTTTTGGCTGACATTATTATACTTTGCCAGCCAGTGCTGGGACACCAGATTCAGGTTATAGCTATTTTGGCAATTAAATTTCACCCCATAACAAAATATATGTTTTGGCGGACACTATTATACTTTGCCAGCCAGTGCTGGGACACCAGAATCAGGGTATTGCTATTTTGGCAATTGAATTTCACCCCAGAACAAAATATATGTTTTGGCGGACACTATTATACTTTGCCAGCCAGTGCTGGGACACCAGATTCAGGGTATTGCTATTTTGACAATTGAATTTAACCCCAGAACAAAATATACTCGTTTTGCGGACAGATATTAAACTAGTCCTGCAACTGCTGGAACACCAGATTCAGGGTATTGCTATTTTGGCAATTGAATTTCACCCCAGAACAAAATATTTGTTTTGGCTGACTCTATTATCACTTTGCCAGCCAGTGCTGGGACACCAGATTCAGGTGTATTGCTATTTTGGCAATTGAATTTCACCCCAGAACAAAATATATGTTTTGGCGGACACTATTATACTTTGTCAACCATTGCTGGGACACCAGATTCAGGGTATTGCTATTTTGGCAATTGAATTTAACCCCAGAACAAAATATATGTTTTGGCAGACCCTATTATACTTTTCCAGCCAGTGCTGGGACACCAGATTAAGGGTATTGCTATTTTGGCAATTGAATTTCACCCCAAAACAAAATATATGTTTGGGCGGACATTATTTTACTTTGTCAGCCAGTGCTGGGACACCAGATTCAGGGTATTGCTATTTTGGCAATTGAATTTCCCCTCTGAACAAAATATACCCTGTTACAGACAGATTTAAACTAGGCCTGCAACTGCTGGAACACCATATTCAGGGTATTGCTATTTTGGCAATTGAATATTACCCCAGAACAAAATATATGTTTTGGCGGACACTATTATACTTTGGCAGCCAGTGCTGGGACACCAGAATCAGGTTATTGCTATTTTGGCAATTGAATTTTACCCCGAACAAAATATATGTTTTGGCGGACACTATTATACTTTGCCAGCCAGTGCTGGGACACCAGAATCAGTGTATTGCTATTTTGGCAACTGAATTTCACCCCAGAACAAAATATATGTTTTGGCGGACACTATTATACTTTGTTAGCCAGTGCTGGGACACCAGATTCAGGGTATTGCTATTTTGGCAATTGAATTTCCCCCAGAACAAAATATACCCTGTTACGGACAGATTTAAACGAGGCCTGCAACTGCTGGAACACCATATTCAGGGTATTGCTATTTTGGCAATTGAATATTACCCCAGAACAAAATATATGTTTTGGCGCACACTATTATACTTACCCAGCCAGTGCTGGGTCACCAGATTCAGGGTATTGCTATTTTGGCATGTGAATTTTACCCCAGAACAAAATATATGTTTTGGCGGACACTATTATACTTTGTCAACCAGTGCTGGGACACCAGATTCAGGGTATTGCTATTTTGTCAATAGAATTTCATCCCAGAACAAAATATATGTTTTGGAGGCCACTATTATACTTTGTCAGCCAGTGCTGGGACACCAGATTCAGGGTATTGCTATTTTGGCAATTGAATTTCACCCCAGAACAAAATATACCCTGTTACGGACAGATTTAAACGAGGCCTGCAACTGCTGGAACACCATATTCAGGGTATTGCTATTTTGGCAATTGAATATTACCCCAGAACAAAATATATGTTTTGGTGGACACCATTATACTTACCCAGCCAGTGCTGGGTCACCAGATTCAGGGTATTGCTATTTTGTCATGTGAATTTTCCCCAGAAAAAATATATGTTTTGGTGGAAACTATTATCTTTAGCCAGCCAGTGCTGGGGCACCAGAATCAGTGTATTGCTATTTTGGCAATTGAATTTAACCCCAGAACAAAATATTTGTTTTGGCTGACATTATTATACTTTGCCAGCCAGTGCTGGGACACCAGATTAAGGTTATAGCTGTTTTGTCCATTAAATTTCACACCATAACAAAATATATGTTTTGGCGGACACTATTATACTTTGCCAGCCAGTGCTGGGACACCAGAATCAGGGTATTGCTATATTGGCAATTGAATTTAACCCCAGAACAAAATTTATGTTTTGGCGGACACCATTATACTTTGTCGACCAGTGCTGGGACACCAGATTCCGGGTATTGCTATTTTGGCGATTGAATTTCCCCCAGAACAAAATATACCCTGTTACGGACAGATTTAAACTAGGCCTGCAACTGCTGGAACACCATATTCAGGGTATTTCTATTTTGGCAATTGAATATTACCCCAGAACAAAATATATGTTTTGGCGGACACTATTATACTTACCCAGCCAGTGCTGGGTCACCAGATTCAGGGTATTGCTATTTTGGCAATTGAATTTAACCCCAGAACAAAATATATGTTTTGGCAGACCCTATTATACTTTTCCAGCCAGTGCTGGGACACCAGATTAAGGGTATTGCTATTTTGGCAATTGAATTTCACCCCAAAACAAAATATATGTTTGGGCGGACATTATTTTACTTTGTCAGCCAGTGCTGGGACACCAGATTCAGGGTATTGCTATTTTGGCAATTGAATTTCATCCCAGAACAAAATATATGTTTTGGAGGACACTATTATACTTTGCCAGCCAGTGCTGGGACACCAGATTCAGGGTATTGCTATTTTGGCAATTGAATTTCCACTCTGAACAAAATATACCCTGTTACGGACAGATTTAAACTAGGCCTGCAACTGCTGGAACACCATATTCAGGGTATTGCTATTTTGGCAATTGAATATTACCCCAGAACAAAATATATGTTTTGGCGGACACTATTATACTTTGGCAGCCAGTGCTGGGACACCAGAATCAGGTTATTGCTATTTTGGCAATTGAATTTTACCCCGAACAAAATATATGTTTTGGCGGACACTATTATACTTTGCCAGCCAGTGCTGGGACACCAGAATCAGTGTATTGCTATTTTGGCAATTGAATTTCACCTCAGAACAAAATATATGTTTTGGCGGACACTATTATACTTTGCCAGCCAGTGCTGGGACACCTGATTCAGGGTATTGCTGTTTTGACAATTGAATTTAACCCCAGAACAAAATATACCCGGTTGCGGATAGATTTAAACTAGTCCTGCAAATGATGGAACACCAGATTCAGGATATTGCTATTTTGGCAATTGAGTTTCACCCCAGAACAAAATATATGTTTTGGCGGACACTATTATACTTACCCAGCCAGTGCTGGGTCACCAGATTCAGTGAATTGCTATTTTGGCATGTGAATTTTACCCCAGAAAAAAATATATGTTTTGGTGGAAACTATTATCTTTAGCCAGCAAGTGCTGTGGCACCAGAATCAGGGTATTGCTATTTTGGCAATTGAATTTAACCCCAGAACAAAATATTTGTTTTGGATGACATTATTATACTTTGCCAGCCAGTGCTGTGACACCAGATTCAGGTTATAGCTATTTTGGCAATTAAATTTCACCCCATAACAAAATATATGTTTTTGCGGACACTATTATACTTTGCCAGCCAGTGCTGGGACACCAGAATCAGTGTATTGCTATTTTGGCAACTGAATTTCACCCCAGAACAAAATATATGTTTTGGCGGACACTATTATACTTTGTTAGCCAGTGCTGGGACACCAGATTCAGGGTATTGCTATTTTGGCAATTGAATTTCCCCCAGAACAAAATATACCCTGTTACGGACAGATTTAAACGAGGCCTGCAACTGCTGGAACACCATATTCAGGGTATTGCTATTTTGGCAATTGAATATTACCCCAGAACAAAATATATGTTTTGGCGCACACTATTATACTTACCCAGCCAGTGCTGGGTCACCAGATTCAGGGTATTGCTATTTTGTCAATAGAATTTCATCCCAGAACAAAATATATGTTTTGGAGGCCACTATTATACTTTGTCAGCCAGTGCTGGGACACCAGATTCAGGGTATTGCTATTTTGGCAATTGAATTTCACCCCAGAACAAAATATACCCTGTTACGGACAGATTTAAACGAGGCCTGCAACTGCTGGAACACCATATTCAGGGTATTGCTATTTTGGCAATTGAATATTACCCCAGAACAAAATATATGTTTTGGTGGACACCATTATACTTACCCAGCCAGTGCTGGGTCACCAGATTCAGGGTATTGCTATTTTGTCATGTGAATTTTCCCCAGAAAAAATATATGTTTTGGTGGAAACTATTATCTTTAGCCAGCCAGTGCTGGGGCACCAGAATCAGTGTATTGCTATTTTGGCAATTGAATTTAACCCCAGAACAAAATATTTGTTTTGGCTGACATTATTATACTTTGCCAGCCAGTGCTGGGACACCAGATTAAGGTTATAGCTGTTTTGTCCATTAAATTTCACACCATAACAAAATATATGTTTTGGCGGACACTATTATACTTTGCCAGCCAGTGCTGGGACACCAGAATCAGGGTATTGCTATATTGGCAATTGAATTTAACCCCAGAACAAAATTTATGTTTTGGCGGACACCATTATACTTTGTCGACCAGTGCTGGGACACCAGATTCCGGGTATTGCTATTTTGGCGATTGAATTTCCCCCAGAACAAAATATACCCTGTTACGGACAGATTTAAACTAGGCCTGCAACTGCTGGAACACCATATTCAGGGTATTTCTATTTTGGCAATTGAATATTACCCCAGAACAAAATATATGTTTTGGCGGACACTATTATACTTACCCAGCCAGTGCTGGGTCACCAGATTCAGGGTATTGCTATTTTGGCAATTGAATTTAACCCCAGAACAAAATATATGTTTTGGCAGACCCTATTATACTTTTCCAGCCAGTGCTGGGACACCAGATTAAGGGTATTGCTATTTTGGCAATTGAATTTCACCCCAAAACAAAATATATGTTTGGGCGGACATTATTTTACTTTGTCAGCCAGTGCTGGGACACCAGATTCAGGGTATTGCTATTTTGGCAATTGAATTTCATCCCAGAACAAAATATATGTTTTGGAGGACACTATTATACTTTGCCAGCCAGTGCTGGGACACCAGATTCAGGGTATTGCTATTTTGGCAATTGAATTTCCACTCTGAACAAAATATACCCTGTTACGGACAGATTTAAACTAGGCCTGCAACTGCTGGAACACCATATTCAGGGTATTGCTATTTTGGCAATTGAATATTACCCCAGAACAAAATATATGTTTTGGCGGACACTATTATACTTTGGCAGCCAGTGCTGGGACACCAGAATCAGGTTATTGCTATTTTGGCAATTGAATTTTACCCCGAACAAAATATATGTTTTGGCGGACACTATTATACTTTGCCAGCCAGTGCTGGGACACCAGAATCAGTGTATTGCTATTTTGGCAATTGAATTTCACCTCAGAACAAAATATATGTTTTGGCGGACACTATTATACTTTGCCAGCCAGTGCTGGGACACCTGATTCAGGGTATTGCTGTTTTGACAATTGAATTTAACCCCAGAACAAAATATACCCGGTTGCGGATAGATTTAAACTAGTCCTGCAAATGATGGAACACCAGATTCAGGATATTGCTATTTTGGCAATTGAGTTTCACCCCAGAACAAAATATATGTTTTGGCGGACACTATTATACTTACCCAGCCAGTGCTGGGTCACCAGATTCAGTGAATTGCTATTTTGGCATGTGAATTTTACCCCAGAAAAAAATATATGTTTTGGTGGAAACTATTATCTTTAGCCAGCAAGTGCTGTGGCACCAGAATCAGGGTATTGCTATTTTGGCAATTGAATTTAACCCCAGAACAAAATATTTGTTTTGGATGACATTATTATACTTTGCCAGCCAGTGCTGTGACACCAGATTCAGGTTATAGCTATTTTGGCAATTAAATTTCACCCCATAACAAAATATATGTTTTTGCGGACACTATTATACTTTGCCAGCCAGTGCTGGGACACCAGAATCAGTGTATTGCTATTTTGGCAACTGAATTTCACCCCAGAACAAAATATATGTTTTGGCGGACACTATTATACTTTGTTAGCCAGTGCTGGGACACCAGATTCAGGGTATTGCTATTTTGGCAATTGAATTTCCCCCAGAACAAAATATACCCTGTTACGGACAGATTTAAACGAGGCCTGCAACTGCTGGAACACCATATTCAGGGTATTGCTATTTTGGCAATTGAATATTACCCCAGAACAAAATATATGTTTTGGCGCACACTATTATACTTACCCAGCCAGTGCTGGGTCACCAGATTCAGGGTATTGCTATTTTGGCATGTGAATTTTACCCCAGAACAAAATATATGTTTTGGCGGACACTATTATACTTTGTCAACCAGTGCTGGGACACCAGATTCAGGGTATTGCTATTTTGTCAATAGAATTTCATCCCAGAACAAAATATATGTTTTGGAGGCCACTATTATACTTTGTCAGCCAGTGCTGGGACACCAGATTCAGGGTATTGCTATTTTGGCAATTGAATTTCACCCCAGAACAAAATATACCCTGTTACGGACAGATTTAAACGAGGCCTGCAACTGCTGGAACACCATATTCAGGGTATTGCTATTTTGGCAATTGAATATTACCCCAGAACAAAATATATGTTTTGGTGGACACCATTATACTTACCCAGCCAGTGCTGGGTCACCAGATTCAGGGTATTGCTATTTTGTCATGTGAATTTTCCCCAGAAAAAAATATATGTTTTGGTGGAAACTATTATCTTTAGCCAGACAGTGCTGGGGCACCAGAATCAGTGTATTGCTATTTTGGCAATTGAATTTAACCCCAGAACAAAATATTTGTTTTGGCTGACATTATTATACTTTGCCAGCCAGTGCTGGGACACCAGATTCAGGTTATAGCTGTTTTGTCCATTAAATTTCACACCATAACAAAATATATGTTTTGGCGGACACTATTATACTTTGCCAGCCAGTGCTGGGACACCAGAATCAGGGTATTGCTATATTGGCAATTGAATTTAACCCCAGAACAAAATTTATGTTTTGGCGGACACCATTATACTTTGTCGACCAGTGCTGGGACACCAGATTCCGGGTATTGCTATTTTGGCAATTGAATTTCCCCCAGAACAAAATATACCCTGTTACGGACAGATTTAAACTAGGCCTGCAACTGCTGGAACACCATATTCAGGGTATTTCTATTTTGGCAATTGAATTTAACCCCAGAACAAAATATATGTTTTGGCAGACCCTATTATACTTTTCCAGCCAGTGCTGGGACACCAGATTAAGGGTATTGCTATTTTGGCAATTGAATTTCACCCCAATACAAAATATATGTTTGGGCGGACATTATTATACTTTGTCAGCCAGTGCTGGGACACCAGATTCAGGGTATTGCTATTTTGGCAATTGAATTTCATCCCAGAACAAAATATATGTTTTGGAGGACACTATTATACTTTGCCAGCCAGTGCTGGGACACCAGATTCAGGGTATTGCTATTTTGGCAATTGAATTTCCACTCTGAACAAAATATACCCTGTTACGGACAGATTTAAACTAGGCCTGCAACTGCTGGAACACCATATTCAGGGTATTGCTATTTTGGCAATTGAATATTACCCCAGAACAAAATATATGTTTTGGCGGACACTATTATAATTTGGCAGCCAGTGCTGGGACACCAGAATCAGGTTATTGCTATTTTGGCAATTGAATTTTACCCCAGAACAAAATATATGTTTTGGCGGACACTATTATACTTTGCCAGCCAGTGCTGGGACACCAGATTCAGGTTATTGCTATTTTGGCAATTGAATTTCCCCTCAGAACAAAATTTACCCTGTTACGGACAGATTTAAACTAGGCCTGCAACTGCTGGAACACCATATTCAGGGTATTGCTATTTTGGCAATTGAATATTACCCCAGAACAAAATATTTGTTTTGGCTGACATTATTATACTTTGTCAGCCAGTGCTGGGACATCAGATTCAGGTTATTGCTATTTTGGCAATTAAATTTCACCCCATAACAAAATATATGTTTTGGCGGACACTATTATACTTTGCCAGCCAGTGCTGGGGCACCAGAATCAGGGTATTGCTATTTTGGCAATTGAATTTCACCCCAGAACAAAATATATGTTTTGGCGGACACTATTATACTTTGCCAGCCAGTGCAGGGACACCAGATTCAGGGTATTGCTATTTTGACAATTGAACTTAACCCCAGAACAAAATATACCCGGTTACAGATAGATTTAAACTTGTCCTGCAACTGCTGGAACACCAGATTCAGGGTATTGCTATTTTGGCAATTGAATTTCACACCAGAACAAAATATGCCCTGTTATGTACCAATTTCAACTAGTCCTGCAAATGCTGGAACACCAGATTCAGGGTATTGCTATTTTAGCAATTGAGTTTCACCCCAGAACAAAATATATGTTTTGGAGGACACTATTATACTTACCCAGCCAGTGCTGGGTCACCAGATTCTGGGTATTGCTATTTTGGCAAGTGAATTTTACCCCATAACAAAATATATGTTTTGGCGGAAACTATTATCTTTAGTTAGCCAGTGCTGGGGCACCAGAATCAGGGTATTGCTATTTTGGCAATTGAATTTAACCCCAGAACAAAATTTTTTTTTGGCTGACATTATTATATTTTGCCAGCCAGTGCTGGGTCACCAGATTCAGGTTATAGCTATTTTGGCAATTAAATTTCACCCCATAACAAAATATATGTTTTTGCGTACAATATTATACTTTGCCAGCCAGTGCTGGGACACCAGAATCAGTGTATTGCTATTTTGGCAACTGAATTTCACCCCAGAACAAAATATGTTTTGGCAGACCCTATTATACTTTTCCAGCCAGTGCTGGGACACCAGATTAAGGGTATTGCTATTTTGGCAATTGAATTTCACCCCAAAACAAAATATATGTTTGGGCGGACATTATTTTACTTTGTCAGCCAGTGCTGGGACACCAGATTCAGGGTATTGCTATTTTGGCAATTGAATTTCATCCCAGAACAAAATATATGTTTTGGAGGACACTATTATACTTTGCCAGCCAGTGCTGGGACACCAGATTCAGGGTATTGCTATTTTGGCAATTGAATTTCCACTCTGAACAAAATATACCCTGTTACGGACAGATTTAAACTAGGCCTGCAACTGCTGGAACACCATATTCAGGGTATTGCTATTTTGGCAATTGAATATTACCCCAGAACAAAATATATGTTTTGGCGGACACTATTATACTTTGGCAGCCAGTGCTGGGACACCAGAATCAGGTTATTGCTATTTTGGCAATTGAATTTTACCCCAGAACAAAATATATGTTTTGGCGGACACTATTATACTTTGCCAGCCAGTGCTGGGACACCAGAATCAGTGTATTGCTATTTTGGCAATTGAATTTCACCTCAGAACAAAATATATGTTTTGGCGGACACTATTATACTTTGCCAGCCAGTGCTGGGACACCTGATTCAGGGTATTGCTGTTTTGACAATTGAATTTAACCCCAGAACAAAATATACCCGGTTGCGGATAGATTTAAACTAGTCCTGCAAATGATGGAACACCAGATTCAGGATATTGCTATTTTGGCAATTGAGTTTCACCCCAGAACAAAATATATGTTTTGGCGGACACTATTATACTTACCCAGCCAGTGCTGGGTCACCAGATTCAGTGAATTGCTATTTTGGCATGTGAATTTTACCCCAGAAAAAAATATATGTTTTGGTGGAAACTATTATCTTTAGCCAGCAAGTGCTGTGGCACCAGAATCAGGGTATTGCTATTTTGGCAATTGAATTTAACCCCAGAACAAAATATTTGTTTTGGATGACATTATTATACTTTGCCAGCCAGTGCTGTGACACCAGATTCAGGTTATAGCTATTTTGGCAATTAAATTTCACCCCATAACAAAATATATGTTTTTGCGGACACTATTATACTTTGCCAGCCAGTGCTGGGACACCAGAATCAGTGTATTGCTATTTTGGCAACTGAATTTCACCCCAGAACAAAATATATGTTTTGGCGGACACTATTATACTTTGTTAGCCAGTGCTGGGACACCAGATTCAGGGTATTGCTATTTTGGCAATTGAATTTCCCCCAGAACAAAATATACCCTGTTACGGACAGATTTAAACGAGGCCTGCAACTGCTGGAACACCATATTCAGGGTATTGCTATTTTGGCAATTGAATATTACCCCAGAACAAAATATATGTTTTGGCGGACACTATTATACTTTGTCAACCAGTGCTGGGACACCAGATTCAGGGTATTGCTATTTTGTCAATAGAATTTCATCCCAGAACAAAATATATGTTTTGGAGGCCACTATTATACTTTGTCAGCCAGTGCTGGGACACCAGATTCAGGGTATTGCTATTTTGGCAATTGAATTTCACCCCAGAACAAAATATACCCTGTTACGGACAGATTTAAACGAGGCCTGCAACTGCTGGAACACCATATTCAGGGTATTGCTATTTTGGCAATTGAATATTACCCCAGAACAAAATATATGTTTTGGTGGACACTATTATACTTACCCAGCCAGTGCTGGGTCACCAGATTCAGGGTATTGCTATTTTGTCATGTGAATTTTCCCCAGAAAAAAATATATGTTTTGGTGGAAACTATTATCTTTAGCCAGACAGTGCTGGGGCACCAGAATCAGTGTATTGCTATTTTGGCAATTGAATTTAACCCCAGAACAAAATATTTGTTTTGGCTGACATTATTATACTTTGCCAGCCAGTGCTGGGACACCAGATTCAGGTTATAGCTGTTTTGTCCATTAAATTTCACACCATAACAAAATATATGTTTTGGCGGACACTATTATACTTTGCCAGCCAGTGCTGGGACACCAGAATCAGGGTATTGCTATATTGGCAATTGAATTTAACCCCAGAACAAAATTTATGTTTTGGCGGACACCATTATACTTTGTCGACCAGTGCTGGGACACCAGATTCCGGGTATTGCTATTTTGGCAATTGAATTTCCCCCAGAACAAAATATACCCTGTTACGGACAGATTTAAACTAGGCCTGCAACTGCTGGAACACCATATTCAGGGTATTTCTATTTTGGCAATTGAATTTAACCCCAGAACAAAATATATGTTTTGGCAGACCCTATTATACTTTTCCAGCCAGTGCTGGGACACCAGATTAAGGGTATTGCTATTTTGGCAATTGAATTTCACCCCAATACAAAATATATGTTTGGGCGGACATTATTTTACTTTGTCAGCCAGTGCTGGGACACCAGATTCAGGGTATTGCTATTTTGGCAATTGAATTTCATCCCAGAACAAAATATATGTTTTGGAGGACACTATTATACTTTGCCAGCCAGTGCTGGGACACCAGATTCAGGGTATTGCTATTTTGGCAATTGAATTTCCACTCTGAACAAAATATACCCTGTTACGGACAGATTTAAACTAGGCCTGCAACTGCTGGAACACCATATTCAGGGTATTGCTATTTTGGCAATTGAATATTACCCCAGAACAAAATATATGTTTTGGCGGACACTATTATACTTTGGCAGCCAGTGCTGGGACACCAGAATCAGGTTATTGCTATTTTGGCAATTGAATTTTACCCCAGAACAAAATATATGTTTTGGCGGACACTATTATACTTTGCCAGCCAGTGCTGGGACACCAGATTTAGGTTATTGCTATTTTGGCAATTGAATTTCCCCTCAGAACAAAATATACCCTGTTACGGACAGATTTAAACTAGGCCTGCAACTGCTGGAACACCATATTCAGGGTATTGCTATTTTGGCAATTGAATATTACCCCAGAACAAAATATTTGTTTTGGCTGACATTATTATACTTTGTCAGCCAGTGCTGGGACATCAGATTCAGGTTATTGCTATTTTGGCAATTAAATTTCACCCCATAACAAAATATATGTTTTGGCGGACACTATTATACTTTGCCAGCCAGTGCTGGGGCACCAGAATCAGGGTATTGCTATTTTGGCAATTGAATTTCACCCCAGAACAAAATATATGTTTTGGCGGACACTATTATACTTTGCCAGCCAGTGCAGGGACACCAGATTCAGGGTATTGCTATTTTGACAATTGAACTTAACCCCAGAACAAAATATACCCGGTTACAGATAGATTTAAACTTGTCCTGCAACTGCTGGAACACCAGATTCAGGGTATTGCTATTTTGGCAATTGAATTTCACACCAGAACAAAATATACCCTGTTATGTACCGATTTCAACTAGTCCTGCAAATGCTGGAACACCAGATTCAGGGTATTGCTATTTTAGCAATTGAGTTTCACCCCAGAACAAAATATATGTTTTGGAGGACACTATTATACTTACCCAGCCAGTGCTGGGTCACCAGATTCTGGGTATTGCTATTTTGGCAAGTGAATTTTACCCCATAACAAAATATATGTTTTGGCGGAAACTATTATCTTTAGTTAGCCAGTGCTGGGGCACCAGAATCAGGGTATTGCTATTTTGGCAATTGAATTTAACCCCAGAACAAAATATTTGTTTTGGCTGACATTATTATATTTTGCCAGCCAGTGCTGGGTCACCAGATTCAGGTTATAGCTATTTTGGCAATTAAATTTCACCCCATAACAAAATATATGTTTTTGCGTACAATATTATACTTTACCATCCAGTGCTGGGAAACCTGAATCAGGGTATTGCTATTTTGGCAATTGAATTTCACCCCAGAACAAAATATATGTTTTGGCGGACACTATTATACTTTGCCAGCCAGTGCTGGGACACCAGATTCAGGTTATTGCTATTTTGACAATTGAATTTAACCTCAGAACAAAATATACCCGGTTACGGATAGATTTAATCTAGTCCTGCAACTACTGGAAAACCAGATTCAGGGTATTGCTATTTTGGCAATTGAATTTCACCCCAGAACAAAATATACCCTGTTATGGACAGAATTCAACTAGTCCTGCAAATGCTGGAACACCAGATTCAGGGTATTGCTATTTTGGCAATTGAGTTTCACCCCAGAACAAAATATATGTTTTGGCGGACACTATTATACTTACCCAGCCAGTGCTGGGTCACCAGATTCAGGGAATTGCTATTTTGGCAAGTGAATTTTACCCCATAACAAAATATATGTTTTGGCGGAAACTATTATCTTTAGTTAGCCAGTCCTGGGGCACCAGAATCAGGGTATTGCTCTTTTGGCAATTGAATTTCACCCCAGAACAAAATATTTGTTTTGGCTGACTCTATTATCATTTGCCAGCCAGTGCTGGGACACCAGATTCAGGTTATTGCTATTTTGGCAATTGAATTTCACCCCAGAACAAAATATATGTTTTGGCGGACACTATTATACTTTGTCAACCAGTGCTGGGTCACCAGATTCAGGGTATTGCTATTTTGGCAACTGAATTTCACCCCAGAACAAAATATATGTTTTGGCGGACCCTATTATACTTTTCCAGCCAGTGCTGGGTCACCAGATTAAGGGTATTGCTATTTTGGCAATTGAATTTCACCCCAGAACAAAATATATGTTTTGGAGGACACTATTATACTTTGTCAGAAAGTGCTGGGACACCAGATTCAGAGTATTGCTATTTTGGCAATTGAATTTAATCCCAGAACAAAATATATGTTTTGGAGGACACTATTATACTTTGCCAGCCAGTGCTGGGACACCAGATTCAGGGTATTGCTATTTTGGCAATTGAATTTCCCCCAGAACAAAATATGCCCTGTTACGGACAGATTTAAACTAGGCCTGCAACTGCTGGAACACCATATTAAGGGTATTGCTATTTTGGCAATTGAATATTACCCCAGAACAAAATATTTGTTTTGGCTGACATTATTATACTTTGTCAGCCAGTGCTGGGACACCAGATTCAGGTTATTGCTATTTTGGCAATTAAATTTCACCCCATAACAAAATATATGTTTTGGCGGACACTATTATACTTTGCCAGCCAGTCCTGGGGCACCAGAATCAGGGTATTGCTATTTTGGCAATTGAATTTCACCCCAGAACAAAATATATGTTTTGGCGGACACTATTATACTTTGCCAGCCAGTGCTGGGACACCAGATTCAGGGTATTGCTATTTTGACAATTGAATTTAACCCCAGACCAAAATATACCCGGTTACGGATAGATTTAAACTAGTCCTGCAACTGCTGGAACACCAGATTCAGGGTATTGCTATTTTGGCAATTGAATTTCACACCAGAACAAAATATACCCTGTTATGGACCGATTTCAACTAGTCCTGCAAATGCTTTAACACCAGATTCAGAGTATTGCTTATTTAGCAATTGAGTTTCACCCCAGAACAAAATATATGTTTTGGAGGACATTATTATACTTACCCAGCCAGTGCTGGGTCACCAGATTCTGGGTATTGCTATTTTGGCAAGTGAATTTTACCCCATAACAAAATATATGTTTTGGCAGAAAATATTATCTTTAGTTAGCCAGTGCTGGGGCACCAGAATCAGGGTATTGCTATTTTGGCAATTGAATTTAACCCCAGAACAAAATATTTGTTTTGGCTGACATTATTATATTTTGCCAGCCAGTGCTGGGACACCAGATTCAGGTTATAGCTATTTTGGCAATTAAATTTCACCCCATAACAAAATATATGTTTTTGCGGACACAATTATACTTTACCATCCAGTGCTGGGAAACCTGAATCAGGGTATTGCTATTTTGGCAATTGAATTTCACCCCAGAACAAAATATATGTTTTGGCGGACACTATTATACTTTGCCAGCCAGTGCTGGGACACCAGATTCAGGGTATTGCTATTTTGGCAAGTGAATTTTACCCCATAACAAAATATATGTTTTGGCGGAAACTATTATCTTCAGTTAGCCAGTGCTGGGGCACCTGAATCAGGGTATTGCTATTTTGGCAATTGAATTTAACCCCATAACAAAATATTTGTTTTGGCTGACATTATTATATTTTGCCAGCCAGTGCTGGGACACCAGATTCAGGTTATAGCTATTTTGGCAATTAAATTTCACCCCATAACAAAATATATGTTTTTGCGGACACTATTATACTTTACCATCCAGTGCTGGGAAACCTGAATCAGGGTATTGCTATTTTGGCAATTGAATTTCACCCCAGAACAAAATATATGTTTTGGCGGACACTATTATACTTTGCCAGCCAGTGCTGGGACACCAGATTCAGGGTATTGCTATTTTGACAATTGAATTTAACCCCAGAACAAAATATACCCGGTTGCGGATAGATTTAATCTAGTCCTGCAACTACTGGAAAACCAGATTCAGGGTATTGCTATTTTGGCAATTGAATTTCACCCCAGAACAAAATATACCCTGTTATGGACAGAATTCAACTAGTCCTGCAAATGCTGGAACACCAGATTCAGGGTATTGCTATTTTGGCAATTGAGTTTCACCCCAGAACAAAATATATGTTTTGGCGGACATTATTTTACTTTGTCAGCCAGTGCTGGGACACCAGATTAAGGGTATTGCTATTTTGGCAACTGAATTTCATCCCAGAACAAAATATATGTTTTGGAGGACACTATTATACTTTGTCAGAAAGTGCTGGAACACCATATTCAGGGTATTGCTATTTTGGCAATTGAATTTACTCCCAGAACAAAATATATGTTTTGGAGGACACTATTATACTTTGCCAGCCAGTGCTGGGACACCAGATTCAGGGTATTGCTATTTTGGCAATTGAATTTCCCCCCAGAACAAAATATGCCCTGTTACGGACAGATTTAAACTAGGCCTGCAACTGCTGGAACACCATATTCAGGGTATTGCTATTTTGGCAATTGAATATTACCCCAGAACAAAATATTTGTTTTGACTGACATTATTATACTTTGTCAGCCAGTGCTGGGACATCAGATTCAGGTTATTGCTATTTTGGCAATTAAATTTCACCCCATAACAAAATATATGTTTTGGCGGACACTATTATACTTTGCCAGCCAGTGCTGGGGCACCAGAATCAGGGTATTGCTATTTTGGCAATTGAATTTCACCCCAGAACAAAATATATGTTTTGGCGGACACAATTATACTTTGCCAGCCAGTGCAGGGGCACCAGATTCAGGGTATTGCTATTTTGACAATTGAATTTAACCCCAGAACAAAATATACCCGATTACAGATAGATTTAAACTAGTCCTGCAACTGCTGGAACACCAGATTCAGGGTATTGCTATTTTGGCAATTGAATTTCACACCAGAACAAAATATACCCTGTTATGGACCGATTTCAACTAGTCCTGCAAATGCTGGAACACCAGATTCAGGGTATTGCTATTTTAGCAATTGAGTTTCACCCCATAACAAAATATATGTTTTGGAGGACACTATTATACTTACCCAGCCAGTGCTGGGTCACCAGATTCTGGGTATTGCTATTTTGGCAAGTGAATTTTACCCCATAACAAAATATATGTTTTGGCGGAAACTATTATCTTTAGTTAGCCAGTGCTGGGGCACCAGAATCAGGGTATTGCTATTTTGGCAATTGAATTTAACCCCAGAACAAAATATTTGTTTTGGCTGACATTATTATATTTTGCCAGCCAGTGCTGAGACACCAGATTCAGGTTATAGCTATTTTGGCAATTAAATTTCACCCCATAACAAAATATATGTTTTTGCGTACACTATTATACTTTACCATCCAGTGCTGGGAAAACTGAATCAGGGTATTGCTATTTTGGCAATTGAATTTCACCCCAGAACAAAATATATTTTTTGGCGGACACTATTATACTTTGCCAGCCAGTGCTGGGACACCAGATTCAGGGTATTGCTATTTTGACAATTGAATTTAACCCCAGAACAAAATATACCTGGTTACGGATAGATTTAATCAAGTCCTGCAACTACTGGAAAACCAGATTCAGGGTATTGCTATTTTGGCAATTGAATTTCACCCCATTACAAAATATACCCTGTTATGGACAGAATTCAACTAGTCCTGCAAATGCTGGAACACCAGATTCAGGGTATTGCTATTTTGGCAATTGAGTTTCACCCCAGAACAAAATATATGTTTTGGCGGACACTATCATACTTACCCAGCCAGTGCTGGGTCACCAGATTCAGGGAATTGCTATTTTGGCATGTGAATTTTACCCCATAACAAAATATATGTTTTGGCGGAAACTATTATCTTTAGTTAGCAAGTGCTGGGGCACCAGAATCAGGGTATTGCTATTTTGTCAATTGAACTTAACCCCAGAACAAAATATACCCGGTTACAGATAGATTTAAAATTGTCCTGCAACTGCTGGAACACCAGATTCAGGGTATTGCTATTTTGGCAATTGAGTTTCACCCCAGAACAAAATATATGTTTTGGCGGACACTATTATACTTACCCAGCCAGTGCTGGGTCACCAGATTCAGTGAATTGCTATTTTGGCATGTGAATTTTACCCCAGAAAAAAATATATGTTTTGGTGGAAACTATTATCTTTAGCCAGCAAGTGCTGTGGCACCAGAATCAGGGTATTGCTATTTTGGCAATTGAATTTAACCCCAGAACAAAATATTTGTTTTGGATGACATTATTATACTTTGCCAGCCAGTGCTGTGACACCAGATTCAGGTTATAGCTATTTTGGCAATTAAATTTCACCCCATAACAAAATATATGTTTTTGCGGACACTATTATACTTACCCAGCCAGTGCTGGGACACCAGAATCAGTGTATTGCTATTTTGGCAACTGAATTTCACCCCAGAACAAAATATATGTTTTGGCGGACACTATTATACTTTGTTAGCCAGTGCTGGGACACCAGATTCAGGGTATTGCTATTATGGCAATTGAATTTCCCCCCAGAACAAAATATACCCTGTTACGGACAGATTTAAACGAGGCCTGCAACTGCTGGAACACCATATTCAGGGTATTGCTATTTTGGCAATTGAATATTACCCCAGAACAAAATATATGTTTTGGCGGACACTATTATACTTTGCCAGCCAGTGCTGGGACACCAGAATCAGGGTATTGCTATATTGGCAATTGAATTTAACCCCAGAACAAAATTTATGTTTTGGCGGACACCATTATACTTTGTCGACCAGTGCTGGGACACCTGATTCAGGGTATTGATGTTTTGACAATTGAATTTAACCCCAGAACAAAATATACCCGGTTGCGGATAGATTTAAACTAGTCCTGCAACTGCTGGAACACCAGATTCAGGGTATTGCTATTTTGGCAATTGAATTTCACCCCAGAACAAAATATACCCTGTTATGGACAGAATTCAACTAGTCCTGCAAATGCTGGAACACCAGATTCAGGGTATTGCTATTTTGGCAATTGAGTTTCACCCCAGAACAAAATATATGTTTTGGCGGACACTATTATACTTACCCAGCCAGTGCTGGGTCACCAGATTCAGGGTATTGCTATTTTGGCAACTGAATTTCACCCCAGAACAAAATATATGTTTTGGCTTACACTATTATACTTTGTCAGCCAGTGCTGGGACACCAGATTCAGGGTATTGCTATTTTGGCAATTGAATTTCCCCCCAGAACAAAATATACCCTGTTACGGACAGATTTAAACGAGGCCTGCAACTGCTGGAACACCATATTCAGGGTATTGCTATTTTGGCAATTGAATATTACCCCAGAACAAAATATATGTTTTGGCGCACACTATTATACTTACCCAGCCAGTGCTGGGTCACCAGATTCAGGGTATTGCTATTTTGGCATGTGAATTTTACCCCAGAACAAAATATATGTTTTGGCGGACACTATTATACTTTGTCAACCAGTGCTGGGACACCAGATTCAGGGTATTGCTATTTTGTCAATAGAATTTCATCCCAGAACAAAATATATGTTTTGGAGGCCACTATTATACTTTGTCAGCCAGTGCTGGGACACCGGATTCAGGGTATTGCTATTTTGGCAATTGAATTTCACCCCAGAACAAAATATACCCGGTTGCGGATAGATTTAATCTAGTCCTGCAACTACTGGAAAACCAGATTCAGGGTATTGCTATTTTGGCAATTGAATTTCACCCCAGAACAAAATATACCCTGTTATGGACAGAATTCAACTAGTCCTGCAAATGCTGGAACACCAGATTCAGGGTATTGCTATTTTGGCAATTGAATTTCACACCAGAACAAAATATACCCTGTTATGTACCAATTTCAACTAGTCCTGCAAATGCTGGAACACCAGATTCAGGGTATTGCTATTTTAGCAATTGAGTTTCACCCCAGAACAAAATATATGTTTTGGAGGACACTATTATACTTATCCAGCCAGTGCTGGGTCACCAGATTCTGGGTATTGCTATTTTGGCAAGTGAATTTTACCCCATAACAAAATATATGTTTTGGCGGAAACTATTATCTTTAGTTAGCCAGTGCTGGGGCACCAGAATCAGGGTATTGCTATTTTGCCAATTGAATTTAACCCCAGAACAAAATATTTTTTTTGGCTGACATTATTATATTTTGCCAGCCAGTGCTGGGTCACCAGATTCAGGTTATAGCTATTTTGGCAATTAAATTTCACCCCATAACAAAATATATGTTTTTGCGTACAATATTATACTTTGCCAGCCAGTGCTGGGAAACCTGAATCAGGGTATTGCTATTTTGGCAATTGAATTTCACCCCAGAACAAAATATATGTTTTGGCGGACACTATTATACTTTGCCAGCCAGTGCTGGGACACCAGATTCAGGTTATTGCTATTTTGACAATTGAATTTAACCTCAGAACAAAATATACCCGGTTACGGATAGATTTAATCAAGTCCTGCAACTACTGGAAAACCAGATTCAGGGTATTGCTATTTTGGCAATTGAATTTCACCCCAGAACAAAATATACCCTGTTATGGACAGAATTCAACTAGTCCTGCAAATGCTGGAACACCAGATTAAGGGTATTGCTATTTTGGCAATTGAGTTTCACCCCAGAACAAAATATATGTTTTGGCGGACACTATTATACTTACCCAGCCAGTGCTGGGTCACCAGATTCAGGGAATTGCTATTTTGGCAAGTGAATTTTACCCCATAACAAAATATATGTTTTGGCGGAAACTATTATCTTTAGTTAGCCAGTCCTGGGGCACCAGAATCAGGGTATTGCTCTTTTGGCAATTGAATTTCACCCCAGAACAAAATATTTGTTTTGGCGGACACTATTATACTTTGTCAACCAGTGCTGGGACACCAGATTCAGGGTATTGCTATTTTGGCAATTGAATTTCACCCCAGAACAAAATATATGTTTTGGCGGACACTATTATACTTTGTCAACCAGTGCTGGGTCACCAGATTCAGGGTATTGCTATTTTGGCAATTGAATTTCCCCCCAGAACAAAATATACCCTGTTACGGACAGATTTAAACGAGGCCTGCAACTGCTGGAACACCATATTCAGGGTATTTCTATTTTGGCAATTGAATTTAACCCCAGAACAAAATATATGTTTTGGCAGACCCTATTATACTTTTCCAGCCAGTGCTGGGACACCAGATTAAGGGTATTGCTATTTTGGCAATTGAATTTCACCCCAAAACAAAAAAATGTTTGGGCGGACATTATTTTACTTTGTCAGCCAGTGCTGGGACACCAGATTCAGGGTATTGCTATTTTGGCAATTGAATTTCATCCCAGAACAAAATATATGTTTTGGAGGACACTGTTATACTTTGCCAGCCAGTGCTGGGACACCAGATTCAGGGTATTGCTATTTTGGCAATTGAATTTCCCCTCAGAACAAAATTTAACCTGTTACGGACAGATTTAAACTAGGCCTGCAACTGCTAGAACACCATATTCAGGGTATTGCTATTTTGGCAATTGAATATTACCCCCGAACAAAATATATGTTTTTGGCGGACACTATTATACTTTGCCAGCCAGTGCTGGGACACCAGAATCAGGGTATTGCTATTTTGGCAATTGAATTTCACCCCAGAACAAAATATATGTTTTGGTGGACACTATTATACTTTGCCAGCCAGTGCTGGGACACCAGATTCAGGGTATTGCTATTTTGGCAATTGAATTTCACCCCAGAACAAAATATACCCTGTTATGGACAGAATTCAACTAGTCCTGCAAATGCTGGAACACCAGATTCAGGGTATTGCTTTTTTGGCAATTGAGTTTCACCCCAGAACAAAATATATGTTTTGGCGGACAGTATTATACTTACCCAGCCAGTGCTGGGTCACCAGATTCTGGGTATTGCTATTTTGGCAACTGAATTTCACCCCAGAACAAAATATATGTTTTGGCGGACACTATTATACTTTGTCAGCCAGTGCTGGGACACCAGATTCAGGGTATTGCTATTTTGGCAATTGAATTTCCCCCAGAACAAAATATACCCTGTTACGGACAGATTTAAACGAGGCCTGCAACTGCTGGAACACCATATTCAGGGTATTGCTATTTTGGCAATTGAATATTACCCCAGAACAAAATATATGTTTTGGCGCACACTATTATACTTACCCAGCCAGTGCTGGGACACCAGATTCGGGTATTGCTATTTTGGCAATTGAATTTCATCCCAGAACAAAATATATGTTTTGGCGGACTCTATTATACTTTGCCAGCCAGTGCTGGGACGCCAGATTCAGGGTATTGCTATTTTGGCAATTGAATTTCATCCCAGAACAAAATATATGTTTTGGAGGCCACTATTATACTTTGCCAGCCAGTGCTGGGACGCCAGATTCAGGTTATTGCTATTTTGGCAATTGAATTTCACCCCAGAACAAAATATATGTTTTGGCGGACCCTATTATACTTTTCCAGCCAGTGCTGGGACACCAGATTAAGGGTATTGCTATTTTGGCAATTGAATTTCACCCCAAAACAAAATATATGTTTGGGCGGACATTATTTTACTTTGTCAGCCAGTGCTGGGACACCAGAATCAGGGTATTGCTATTTTGGCAACTGAATTTCATCCCAGAACAAAATATATGTTTTGGAGGACACTATTATACTTTGTCAGAAAGTGCTGGAACACCATATTCAGGGTATTGCTATTTTGGCAATTGAATTTACTCCCAGAACAAAATATATGTTTTGGAGGACACTATTATACTTTGCCAGCCAGTGCTGGGACACCAGATTCAGGGTATTGCTATTTTGGCAATTGAATTTCCCCCAGAACAAAATATGCCCTGTTAAGGACAGATTTAAAATAGGCCTGCAACTGCTGGAACACCATATTCAGGGTATTGCTATTTTGGCAATTGAATATTACCCCAGAACAAAATATTTGTTTTGGCTGACATTATTATACTTTGTCAGCCAGTGCTGGGACATCAGATTCAGGTTATTGCTATTTTGGCAATTAAATTTCACCCCATAACAAAATATATGTTTTGGCGGACACTATTATACTTTGCCAGCCAGTGCTGGGGCACCAGAATCAGGGTATTGCTATTTTGGCAATTGAATTTCACCCCAGAACAAAATATATGTTTTGGCGGACACTATTATACTTTGCCAGCCAGTGCAGGGACACCAGATTCAGGGTATTGCTATTTTGACAATTGAACTTAACCCCAGAACAAAATATACCCGGTTACAGATAGATTTAAACTTGTCCTGCAACTGCTGGAACACCAGATTCAGGGTATTGCTATTTTGGCAATTGAATTTCACACCAGAACAAAATATACCCTGTTATGTACCGATTTCAACTAGTCCTGCAAATGCTGGAACACCAGATTCAGGGTATTGCTATTTTAGCAATTGAGTTTCACCCCAGAACAAAATATATGTTTTGGAGGACACTATTATACTTACCCAGCCAGTGCTGGGTCACCAGATTCTGGGTATTGCTATTTTGGCAAGTGAATTTTACCCCATAACAAAATATATGTTTTGGCGGAAACTATTATCTTTAGTTAGCCAGTGCTGGGGCACCAGAATCAGGGTATTGCTATTTTGGCAATTGAATTTAACCCCAGAACAAAATATTTGTTTTGGCTGACATTATTATATTTTGCCAGCCAGTGCTGGGTCACCAGATTCAGGTTATAGCTATTTTGGCAATTAAATTTCACCCCATAACAAAATATATGTTTTTGCGTACAATATTATACTTTACCATCCAGTGCTGGGAAACCTGAATCAGGGTATTGCTATTTTGGCAATTGAATTTCACCCCAGAACAAAATATATGTTTTGGCGGACACTATTATACTTTGCCAGCCAGTGCTGGGACACCAGATTCAGGTTATTGCTATTTTGACAATTGAATTTAACCTCAGAACAAAATATACCTGGTTACGGATAGATTTAATCTAGTCCTGCAACTACTGGAAAACCAGATTCAGGGTATTGCTATTTTGGCAATTGAATTTCACCCCAGAACAAAATATACCCTGTTATGGACAGAATTCAACTAGTCCTGCAAATGCTGGAACACCAGATTCAGGGTATTGCTATTTTGGCAATTGAGTTTCACCCCAGAACAAAATATATGTTTTGGCGGACACTATTATACTTACCCAGCCAGTGCTGGGTCACCAGATTCAGGGAATTGCTATTTTGGCAAGTGAATTTTACCCCATAACAAAATAAATGTTTTGGCGGAAACTATTATCTTTAGTTAGCCAGTCCTGGGGCACCAGAATCAGGGTATTGCTCTTTTGGCAATTGAATTTCACCCCAGAACAAAATATTTGTTTTGGCTGACTCTATTACCATTTGCCAGCCAGTGCTGGGACACCAGATTCAGGTTATTGCTATTTTGGCAATTGAATTTCACACCAGAACAAAATATATGTTTTGGCGGACACTATTATACTTTGTCAACCAGTGCTGGGTCACCAGATTCAGGGTATTGCTATTTTGGCAACTGAATTTCACCCCAGAACAAAATATATGTTTTGGCGGACCCAATTATACTTTTCCAGCCAGTGCTGGGTCACCAGATTAAGGGTATTGCTATTTTGGCAATTGAATTTCACCCCAGAACAAAATATATGTTTTGGAGGACACTATTATACTTTGTCAGAAAGTGCTGGGACACCAGATTCAGAGTATTGCTATTTTGGCAATTGAATTTAATCCCAGAACAAAATATATGTTTTGGAGGACACTATTATACTTTGCCAGCCAGTGCTGGGACACCAGATTCAGGGTATTGCTATTTTGGCAATTGAATTTCGCCCCAGAACAAAATATGCCCTGTTACGGACAGATTTAAACTAGGCCTGCAACTGCTGGAACACCATATTCAGGGTATTGCTATTTTGGCAATTGAATATTACCCCAGAACAAAATATTTGTTTTGGCTGACATTATTATACTTTGTCAGCCAGTGCTGGGACATCAGATTCAGGTTATTGCTATTTTGGCAATTAAATTTCACCCCATAACAAAATATATGTTTTGGCGGACACTATTATACTTTGCCAGCCAGTGCTGGGGCACCAGAATCAGGGTATTGCTATTTTGGCAATTGAATTTCACCCCAGAACAAAATATATGTTTTGGCGGACACTATTATACTTTGCCAGCCAGTGCAGGTACACCAGATTCAGGGTATTGCTATTTTGACAATTGAACTTATCCCCAGAACAAAATATACCCGGTTACAGATAGATTTAATCTAGTCCTGCAACTACTGGAAAACCAGATTCAGGGTATTGCTATTTTGGCAATTGAATTTCACACCAGAACAAAATATACCCTGTTATGGACCGATTTCAACTAGTCCTGCAAATGCTTTAACACCAGATTCAGGGTATTGCTATTTTGGCAATTGAGTTTCACCCCAGAACAAAATATATGTTTTGGCGGACACTATTATACTTACCCAGCCAGTGCTGGGTCACCAGATTCAGGGAATTGCTATTTTGGCAAGTGAATTTTACCCCATAACAAAATATATGTTTTGGCGGAAACTATTATCTTTAGTTAGCCAGTCCTGGGGCACCAGAATCAGGGTATTGCTCTTTTGGCAATTGAATTTCACCCCAGAACAAAATATTTGTTTTGGCTGACTCTATTATCATTTGCCAGCCAGTGCTGGGACACCAGATTCAGGTTATTGCTATTTTGGCAATTGAATTTCACCCCAGAACAAAATATATGTTTTGGCGGACACTATTATACTTTGCCAGCCAGTGCTGGGACACCAGAATCAGTGTATTGCTATTTTGGCAATTGAATTTCACCTCAGAACAAAATATATGTTTTGGCGGACACTATTATACTTTGCCAGCCAGTGCTGGGACACCTGATTAAGGGTATTGCTGTTTTGACAATTGAATTTAACCCCAGAACAAAATATACCCGGTTGCGGATAGATTTAAACTAGTCCTGCAAATGATGGAACACCAGATTCAGGATATTGCTATTTTGGCAATTGAGTTTCACCCCAGAACAAAATATATGTTTTGGCGGACACTATTATACTTACCCAGCCAGTGCTGGGTCACCAGATTCAGTGAATTGCTATTTTGGCATGTGAATTTTACCCCAGAAAAAAATATATGTTTTGGTGGAAACTATTATCTTTAGCCAGCAAGTGCTGTGGCACCAGAATCAGGGTATTGCTATTTTGGCAATTGAATTTAACCCCAGAACAAAATATTTGTTTTGGATGACATTATTATACTTTGCCAGCCAGTGCTGTGACACCAGATTCAGGTTATAGCTATTTTGGCAATTAAATTTCACCCCATAACAAAATATATGTTTTTGCGGACACTATTATACTTTGCCAGCCAGTGCTGGGACACCAGAATCAGTGTATTGCTATTTTGGCAACTGAATTTCACCCCAGAACAAAATATATGTTTTGGCGGACACTATTATACTTTGTTAGCCAGTGCTGGGACACCAGATTCAGGGTATTGCTATTTTGGCAATTGAATTTCCCCCAGAACAAAATATACCCTGTTACGGACAGATTTAAACGAGGCCTGCAACTGCTGGAACACCATATTCAGGGTATTGCTATTTTGGCAATTGAATATTACCCCAGAACAAAATATATGTTTTGGCGCACACTATTATACTTACCCAGCCAGTGCTGGGTCACCAGATTCAGGGTATTGCTATTTTGGCATGTGAATTTTACCCCAGAACAAAATATATGTTTTGTCGGACACTATTATACTTTGTCAACCAGTGCTGGGACACCAGATTCAGGGTATTGCTATTTTGTCAATAGAATTTCATCCCAGAACAAAATATATGTTTTGGAGGCCACTATTATACTTTGTCAGCCAGTGCTGGGACACCAGATTCAGGGTATTGCTATTTTGGCAATTGAATTTCACCCCAGAACAAAATATACCCTGTTACGGACAGATTTAAACGAGGCCTGCAACTGCTGGAACACCATATTCAGGGTATTGCTATTTTGGCAATTGAATATTACCCCAGAACAAAATATATGTTTTGGTGGACACTATTATACTTACCCAGCCAGTGCTGGGTCACCAGATTCAGGGTATTGCTATTTTGTCAATGTGAATTTTACCCCAGAACAAAATATATGTTTTGGTGGACACTATTATACTTTAGCCAGCCAGTGCTGGGACACCAGAATCAGGGTATTGCTATTTTGGCAATTGAATTTCACCCCAGAACAAAATATATGTTTTGGCGGACATTATTATACTTTGCCAGCCAGTGCTGGGACACCAGATTCAGGGTATTGCTATTTTGGCAATTGAATTTCACCCCAGAACAAAATATATGTTTTGGCGGACACTATTATACTTTGTCAGCCAGTGCTGGGACACCAGATTCAGGGTATTGCTATTTTGGCAATTGAATTTCACCCCAGAACAAAATATACCCTGTTACGGACAGATTTATACTAGGCCTGCAACTGCTGGAACACCAGATTCAGGGTATTGCTATTTTGGCAATTGAATTTCACCCCAGAACAAAATATATGTTTTGGCGGACACTATTATACTTTGCCAGCCAGTGCTGGGACACCAGATTCAGGGTATTGCTATTTTGGCAATTGAATTTAACCCCAGAACAAAATATATGTTTTGGCGGACACTATTATACTTTGTCAGCCAGTGCTGGGACACCAGATTCAGGGTATTGCTATTTTGGCAATTGAATTTCACCCCAGAACAAAATATACCCTGTTACGGACAGATTTAAACTAGGCCTGCAACTGCTGGAACACCATATTCAGGGTATTGCTATTTTGGCAATTGAATTTCACCCCAGAACAAAATATATGTTTTGGCGGACACTATTATACTTTGCCAGCCAGTGCTGGGACACCAGATTCAGGGTATTGCTATTTTGGCAATTGAATTTCACCCCAGAACAAAATATATGTTTTGGCGGACACTATTATACTTTGCCAGCCAGTGCTGGGACACCAGATTCAGGGTATTGCTATTTTGGCAATTGAATTTCACCCCAGAACAAAATATATGTTTTGACGGACACTATTATACTTTGCCAGCCAGTGCTGGGACACCAGATTCAGGGTATTGCTATTTTGGCAATTGAATTTCACCCCAGAACAAAATATATGTTTTGGCTGACATTATTATACTTTGTCAGCCAGTGCTGGGACACCAGATTCAGGGTATTGCTATTTTGGCAATTGAATTTCACCCCAGAACAAAATATATGTTTTAGCGGACACTATTTATACTTTGCCAGCCAGTGCTGGGACACCAGATTCAGGGTATTGCTATTTTGGCAATTGAATTTCACCCCAGAACAAAATATATGTTTTGGCGGACACTATTATACTTTGCCAGCCAGTGCTGGGACACCAGATTCAGGGTATTGCTATTTTGGCAATTGAATTTAACCCCAGAACAAAATATATGTTTTGGCGGACACTATTATACTTTGCCAGCCAGTGCTGGGACACCAGATTCAGGGTATTGCTATTTTGGCAATTGAATTTCACCCCAGAACAAAATATACCCTGTTACGGACAGATTTAAACTAGGCCTGCAACTGCTGGAACACCATATTCAGGGTATTGCTATTTTGGCAATTGAATATTACCCCAGAACAAAATATTTGTTTTGGCTGACATTATTATACTTTGTCAGCCAGTGCTGGGACATCAGATTCAGGTTATTGCTATTTTGGCAATTAAATTTCACCCCATAACAAAATATATGTTTTGGCGGACACTATTATACTTTGCCAGCCAGTGCTGGGGCACCAGAATCAGGGTATTGCTATTTTGGCAATTGAATTTCACCCCAGAACAAAATATATGTTTTGGCGGACACTATTATACTTTGCCAGCCAGTGCTGGGACACCAGATTCAGGGTATTGCTATTTTGACAATTGAATTTAACCCCAGAACAAAATATACCCGGTTACAGATAGATTTAAACTTGTCCTGCAACTGCTGGAACACCAGATTCAGGGTATTGCTATTTTGGCAATTGAATTTCACCCCAGAACAAAATATACCCTGTTATG
>JAKVIS010001763.1:0-29234 GCA_033119425.1 Bufotes viridis
AAACTGCTTCCAAGTTTCTTCATTAGGTGCCACATCGGTTTCAGAACCTAGTGAGACTGACCCTCATACTGGGGTCCTCTTCTAGCAAGACATTAGTACCTGCAGGTCAAACATCAGTTATCGGATCTGAATTGAGTCAGATTAATCCTCACGCTGGGTCCTTTTCTAGTGAAACGGGATGAGGGGTTGTTGACTAGCTTAAATTTTGTAGTTAGAAGGCATGGCTGGGAATGATTTGAGGTATGATGCAAAAATGGGATCTTGCGCAAAAGGAAGGAATGAAAAGCTATAAGCGGTCGAAATTTGAGCTGCAATGGGTGACCTCAATGTTTATGCCTCAACTCTGCATCCATTCGATTTCGGTGCAAATTTAAAAACCAAGCATTCCCATACCGGAGTCTAACCTGGGCCGCCTGGGTGAAAACCAGGAATCCTAACCGCTAGACCATATGGGAAAGATGGGAGCAAAACTTTCTATTGCAAAAAGAAAAAAACAAGAAAACAAAATTCAATTTTGAAGAATCGTTCTTGCACATGCAACAAATGCCACACAGCAGTTGCCTCGTTAGCGCAGCAGGTAGCGCCGTCAGTCTCATAATCTGAAGGTCGTGAGTTCGAGCCTCACACGGGGCACTTTCTAGCTATCTTTATGTTCCCCTTTTGACCTGAAAGCCATGATACTTTCTCTTTCACTACCAACGTGTTCTGCTTTAAAAAATAAAAAGATCCAAAAGCATTAACAGGAGGAAGGGTGCTTCACTGCTTTAACTTTTGGAGTTAATAGGGAGAGTTGGGAATGATTTGAGGGATATGTTGAAAATGGGATCTTCTGCAAAAGGAAGAAATCACTAAAAGTCATCATGTTTAGCATTTGTGGCTGCAATGTGCAACTTCAATCTATACCGCTTAACTCTGCCACCAAGGTGTCGGCCTGTCCGTGTAGGTGCAAGTGTTAAAAAGGCTTATTCCCATACCAGAAGTCAAACCTGGACTGTATGGGAAACAGAGGACTCATGAGCACTAGACTACTTGTTAATTGCTCTAGTCCTTCAGTTGCAACACTAAAAAAATAGTTTTCTACTTTAGGCAATGAATTTTACATTCAGAGGAAACTGCTTCCAAGTTTCTTCATTAGGTGCCACATCGGTTTCAGAACCTAGTGAGACTGACCCTCATACGGGGTCCTCTTCTAGCAAGACATTAGTACTGCAGGTCAAACATCAGTTATCGGATCTGAATTGAGTCAGATTAATCCTCACGCTGGGTCCTTTTCTAGTGAAACGGGATGAGGGGTTGTTGACTAGCTTAAATTTTGTAGTTAGAAGGCATGGCTGGGAATGATTTGAGGTATGATGCAAAAATGGGATCTTGCGCAAAAGGAAGGAATGAAAAGCTATAAGCGGTCAGAAATTTGAGCTGCAATGGGTGACCTCAATGTTTATGCCTCAACTCTGCATCCATTCGATTTCGGTGCAAATTTAAAAACCAAGCATTCCCATACCGGGAGTCGAACCCGGGCCGCCTGGGTGAAAACCAGGAATCCTAACCGCTAGACCATATGGGAAAGATGGGAGCAAAACTTTCTATTGCAAAAAGAAAAAAACAAGAAAACAAAATTCAATTTTGAAGAATCGTTCTTGCACATGCAACAAATGCCACACAGCAGTTGCCTCGTTAGCGCAGCAGGTAGCGCGTCAGTCTCATAATCTGAAGGTCGTGAGTTCGAGCCTCACACGGGGCACTTTTCTAGCTATCTTTATGTTCCCCTTTTGACCTGAAAGCCATGATACTTTCTCTTTCACTACCAACGTGTTCTGCTTTAAAAAATAAAAAGATCCAAAAGCATTAACAGGAGGAAGGGTGCTTCACTGCTTTAACTTTTGGAGTTAATAGGGAGAGTTGGGAATGATTTGAGGGATATGTTGAAAATGGGATCTTCTGCAAAAGGAAGAAATCACTAAAAGTCATCATGTTTAGCATTTGTGGCTGCAATGTGCAACTTCAATCTATACCGCTTAACTCTGCCACCAAGGTGTCGGCCTGTCCGTGTAGGTGCAAGTGTTAAAAGGCTTATTCCCATACCAGAAGTCAAACCTGGACTGTATGGGAAACAGAGGACTCATGAGCACTAGACTACCTGTTAATTGCTCTAGTCCTTCAGTTGCAACACTAAATAAAAATAGTTTTCTACTTTAGGCAATGAATTTTACATTCAGAGGAAACTGCTTCCAAGTTTCTTCATTAGGTGCCACATCGGTTTCAGAACCTAGTGAGACTGACCCTCATACAGGGGTCCTCTTCTAGCAAGACATTAGTACTGCAGGTCAAACATCAGTTATCGGATCTGAATTGAGTCAGATTAATCCTCACGCTGGGTCCTTTTCTAGTGAAGCGGGATGAGGGGTTGTTGACTAGCTTAAATTTTGTAGTTAGAAGGCATGGCTGGGAATGATTTGAGGTATGATGCAAAAATGGGATCTTGCGCAAAAGGAAGGAATGAAAAGCTATAAGCGGTCAGAAATTTGAGCTGCAATGGGTGACCTCAATGTTTATGCCTCAACTCTGCATCCATTCGATTTCGGTGCAAATTTAAAAACCAAGCATTCCCATACCGGGAGTCGAACCCGGGCCGCCTGGGTGAAAACCAGGAATCCTAACCGCTAGACCATATGGGAAAGATTGGAGCAAAACTTTCTATTGCAAAAAGAAAAAAACAAGAAAACAAAATTCAATTTTGAAGAATCGTTCTTGCACATGCAACAAATGCCACACAGCAGTTGCCTCGTTAGCGCTAGCAGGTAGCGCGTCAGTCTCATAATCTGAAGGTCGTGAGTTCGAGCCTCACACGGGGCACTTTTCTAGCTATCTTTATGTTCCCCTTTTGACCTGAAAGCCATGATACTTTCTCTTTCACTACCAACGTGTTCTGCTTTAAAAAATAAAAAGATCCAAAAGCATTAACAGGAGGAAGGGTGCTTCACTGCTTTAACTTTTGGAGTTAATAGGGAGAGTTGGGAATGATTTGAGGGATATGTTGAAAATGGGATCTTCTGCAAAAGGAAGAAATCACTAAAAGTCATCATGTTTAGCATTTGTGGCTGCAATGTGCAACTTCAATCTATACCGCTTAACTCTGCCACCAAGGTGTCGGCCTGTCCGTGTAGGTGCAAGTGTTAAAAGGCTTATTCCCATACCAGAAGTCAAACCTGGACTGTATGGGAAACAGAGGACTCATGAGCACTAGACTACCTGTTAATTGCTCTAGTCCTTCAGTTGCAACACTAAAAAAAAATAGTTTTCTACTTTAGGCAATGAATTTTACATTCAGAGGAAACTGCTTCCAAGTTTCTTCATTAGGTGCCACATCGGTTTCAGAACCTAGTGAGACTGACCCTCATACAGGGTCCTCTTCTAGCAAGACATTAGTACTGCAGGTCAAACATCAGTTATCGGATCTGAATTGAGTCAGATTAATCCTCACGCTGGGTCCTTTTCTAGTGAAACGGGATGAGGGGTTGTTGACTAGCTTAAATTTTGTAGTTAGAAGGCATGGCTGGGAATGATTTGAGGTATGATGCAAAAATGGGATCTTGCGCAAAGGAAGGAATGAAAAGCTATAAGCGGTCAGAAATTTGAGCTGCAATGGGTGACCTCAATGTTTATGCCTCAACTCTGCATCCATTCGATTTCGGTGCAAATTTAAAACCAAGCATTCCCATACCGGAGTCGAACCCGGGCCGCCTGGGTGAAAACCAGGAATCCTAACCGCTAGACCATATGGGAAAGATGGGAGCAAAACTTTCTATTGCAAAAGAAAAAAACAAGAAAACAAAATTCAATTTTGAAGAATCGTTCTTGCACATGCAACAAATGCCACACAGCAGTTGCCTCGTTAGCGCAGCAGGTAGCGCGTCAGTCTCATAATCTGAAGGTCGTGAGTTCGAGCCTCACACGGGGCACTTTTCTAGCTATCTTTATGTTCCCCTTTTGACCTGAAAGCCATGATACTTTCTCTTTCACTACCAACGTGTTCTGCTTTAAAAATAAAAAGATCCAAAAGCATTAACAGGAGGAAGGGTGCTTCACTGCTTTAACTTTTGGAGTTAATAGGGAGAGTTGGGAATGATTTGAGGGATATGTTGAAAATGGGATCTTCTGCAAAAGGAAGAAATCACTAAAAGTCATCATGTTTAGCATTTGTGGCTGCAATGTGCAACTTCAATCTATACCGCTTAACTCTGCCACCAAGGTGTCGGCCTGTCCGTGTAGGTGCAAGTGTTAAAAGGCTTATTCCCATACCAGAAGTCAAACCTGGACTGTATGGGAAACAGAGGACTCATGAGCACTAGACTACCTGTTAATTGCTCTAGTCCTTCAGTTGCAACACTAAAAAAAATAGTTTTCTACTTTAGGCAATGAATTTTACATTCAGAGGAAACTGCTTCCAAGTTTCTTCATTAGGTGCCACATCGGTTTCAGAACCTAGTGAGACTGACCCTCATACAGGGGTCCTCTTCTAGCAAGACATTAGTACTGCAGGTCAAACATCAGTTATCGGATCTGAATTGAGTCAGATTAATCCTCACGCTGGGTCCTTTTCTAGTGAAACGGGATGAGGGGTTGTTGACTAGCTTAAATTTTGTAGTTAGAAGGCATGGCTGGGAATGATTTGAGGTATGATGCAAAAATGGGATCTTGCGCAAAGGAAGGAATGAAAAGCTATAAGCGGTCAGAAATTTGAGCTGCAATGGGTGACCTCAATGTTTATGCCTCAACTCTGCATCCATTCGATTTCGGTGCAAATTTAAAAACCAAGCATTCCCATACCGGGAGTCGAACCCGGGCCGCCTGGGTGAAAACCAGGAATCTAACCGCTAGACCATATGGGAAAGATGGGAGCAAAACTTTCTATTGCAAAAAGAAAAAAAACAAGAAAACAAAATTCAATTTTGAAGAATCGTTCTTGCACATGCAACAAATGCCACACAGCAGTTGCCTCGTTAGCGCAGCAGGTAGCGCGTCAGTCTCATAATCTGAAGGTCGTGAGTTCGAGCCTCACACGGGGCACTTTTCTAGCTATCTTTATGTTCCCCTTTTGACCTGAAAGCCATGATACTTTCTCTTTCACTACCAACGTGTTCTGCTTTAAAAATAAAAAGATCCAAAAGCATTAACAGGAGGAAGGGTGCTTCACTGCTTTAACTTTTGGAGTTAATAGGGAGAGTTGGGAATGATTTGAGGGATATGTTGAAAATGGGATCTTCTGCAAAAGGAAGAAATCACTAAAAGTCATCATGTTTAGCATTTGTGGCTGCAATGTGCAACTTCAATCTATACCGCTTAACTCTGCCACCAAGGTGTCGGCCTGTCCGTGTAGGTGCAAGTGTTAAAAGGCTTATTCCCATACCAGAAGTCAAACCTGGACTGTATGGGAAACAGAGGACTCATGAGCACTAGACTACCTGTTAATTGCTCTAGTCCTTCAGTTGCAACACTAAAAAAAAATAGTTTTCTACTTTAGGCAATGAATTTTACATTCAGAGGAAACTGCTTCCAAGTTTCTTCATTAGGTGCCACATCGGTTTCAGAACCTAGTGAGACTGACCCTCATACAGGGGTCCTCTTCTAGCAAGACATTAGTACTGCAGGTCAAACATCAGTTATCGGATCTGAATTGAGTCAGATTAATCCTCACGCTGGGTCCTTTTCTAGTGAAAGCGGGATGAGGGGTTGTTGACTAGCTTAAATTTTGTAGTTAGAAGGCATGGCTGGGAATGATTTGAGGTATGATGCAAAAATGGGATCTTGCGCAAAGGAAGGAATGAAAAGCTATAAGCGGTCAGAAATTTGAGCTGCAATGGGTGACCTCAATGTTTATGCCTCAACTCTGCATCCATTCGATTTCGGTGCAAATTTAAAAACCAAGCATTCCCATACCGGAGTCGAACCCGGGCCGCCTGGGTGAAAACCAGGAATCCTAACCGCTAGACCATATGGGAAAGATGGGAGCAAAAACTTTCTATTGCAAAAGAAAAAAAACAAGAAAACAAAATTCAATTTTGAAGAATCGTTCTTGCACATGCAACAAATGCCACACAGCAGTTGCCTCGTTAGCGCAGCAGGTGGCGCGTCAGTCTCATAATCTGAAGGTCGTGAGTTCGGAGCCTCACACGGGGCACTTTTCTAGCTATCTTTATGTTCCCCTTTTGACCTGAAAGCCATGATACTTTCTCTTTCACTACCAACGTGTTCTGCTTTAAAAAATAAAAAGATCCAAAAAGCATTAACAGGAGGAAGGGTGCTTCACTGCTTTAACTTTTGGAGTTAATAGGGAGAGTTGGGAATGATTTGAGGGATATGTTGAAAAATGGGATCTTCTGCAAAAGGAAGAAATCACTAAAAGTCATCATGTTTAGCATTTGTGGCTGCAATGTGCAACTTCAATCTATACCGCTTAACTCTGCCACCAAGGTGTCGGCCTGTCGTGTAGGTGCAAGTGTTAAAAGGCTTATTCCCATACCAGAAGTCAAACCTGGACTGTATGGGAAACAGAGGACTCATGAGCACTAGACTACTTGTTAATTGCTCTAGTCCTTCAGTTGCAACACTAAAAAAAATAGTTTTCTACTTTAGGCAATGAATTTTACATTCAGAGGAAACTGCTTCCAAGTTTCTTCATTAGGTGCCACATCGGTTTCAGAACCTAGTGAGACTGACCCTCATACAGGGGTCCTCTTCTAGCAAGACATAAGTACTGCAGGTCAAACATCAGTTATCGGACCTGAATTGAGTCAGATTAATCCTCACGCTGGGTCCTTTTCTAGTGAAACGGGATGAGGGGTTGTTGACTAGCTTAAATTTTTGTAGTTAGAAGGCATGGCTGGGAATGATTTGAGGTATGATGCAAAAATGGGATCTTGCGCAAAAGGAAGGAATGAAAAGCTATAAGCGGTCAGAAATTTGAGCTGCAATGGGTGACCTCAATGTTTATGCCTCAACTCTGCATCCATTCGATTTCGGTGCAAATTTAAAAACCAAGCATTCCCATGCAGGAGTCGAACCCGGCCGCCTGGGTGAAAACCAGGAATCCTAACCGCTAGACCATATGGGAAAGATGGGAGCAAAACTTTCTATTGCAAAAAGAAAAAACAAGAAAACAAAATTCAATTTTTGAAGAATCGTTCTTGCACATGCAACAAATGCCACACAGCAGTTGCCTCGTTAGCGCAACAGTGTAGCGTCAGTCTCATAATCTTGAAGGTCGTGAGTTCGAGCCTCCACACGGGCACTTTTCTAGCTAGCTTTATGTTCCCCTTTTGACCTGAAAGCCATGATACTTTCTCTTTCACTACCAACGTGTTCTGCTTTAAAAATAAAAAGATCCAGAAAGCATTAACAGGAGGAAGGGTGCTTCACTGCTTTAACTTTGGAGTTAATAGGGAGAGTTGGGAATGATTTGAGGGATAGGTTGAAAATGGGATCTTCTGCAAAGGAAGGAAGAAATCACTAAAAGTCATCATGTTTAGCATTTGTGGCTGCAATGTGCAACTTCAATCTATACCGGCTTAACTCTGCCACCAAGGTGTCGGCCTGTCCGTGTAGGTGCAAGTGTTAAAGGCTTATTCCCATGCAGAGTTAAACCTGGACTGTATGGGAAACAGAGGACTCATGGCACTAGACTACCTGTTAATTGCTCTAGTCCTTCAGTTGCAACACTAAAAAAATAGTTTTCTACTTTAGGCAATGAATTTTTACATTCAGAGGAAACTGCTTCCAAGTTTCTTCATTAGGTGCCACATCGGTTTCAGAACCTAGTGAGACTGACCCTCATACAGGGGTCCTCTTCTAGCAAGACATTAGTACTGCAGGTCAAACATCAGTTATCGGATCTGAATTGAGTCAGATTAATCCTCACGCTGGGTCCTTTTCTAGTGAAACGGGATGAGGGGTTGTTGACTAGCTAAATTTTGTAGTTAGAAGGCATGGCTGGGAATGATTTGAGGTATGATGCAAAAATGGGATCTTGCGCAAAGGAAGGAATGAAAAGCTATAAGCGGTCAGAAATTTGAGCTGCAATGGGTGACCTCAATGTTTATGCCTCAACTCTGCATCCATTCAATTTCGATGCAAATTTAAAAACCAAGCATTCCCATACCGGAGGTCGAACCCGGCCGCATGGGTGAAAACCAGGAATCTAACCGCTAGACCATATGGGAAAGATGGGAGCAAAACTTTCTATTGCAAAAGAAAAAAAAACAAAAACAAAATTCAATTTTGAGAATCGTTCTTGCACATGCAGCAAAACTCCACACAGCAGCTTGCCTCGTTAGCGCAGCAGGTAGCGGCGTCAGTCTCATAATCTGAAGGTCGTGAGTTCGAGCCTCACATGGGGCACTTCTTCTAGCTATCTTTATGTTCCCCTTTGACCTGAAAGCCATGATACTTTCTCTTCACTACCAACGTGTTCTGCTTTAAAAATAAAAAGATCCAAAAAGCATTAACAGGGAGGAAGGGTGCTTCACTGCTTTAACTTTTGGAGTTAATAGGAGAGTTGGGAATGATTTGAGGATATGTTGAAAATGGGATCTTCTGCAAAAGGAAGAAATCACTAAAAGTCATCATGTTTAGCATTTGTGGCTGCAATGTGCAACTTCAATCTATATCGCTTAACCTGCCACCAAGGTGTCGGCCTGTCCGGTAGGTGAAGTGTTAAAGGCTTATTCCCATACCAGAAGTCAAACCTGGACTGTATGGGAAACAGAGGACTCATGAGCACTAGACTACCTGTTAATTGCTCTAGTCCTTCAGTTGCAACACTAAAAAAAAATAGTTTTCTACTTTAGGCAATGATTTTACATTCAGAGGAAACTGCTTCCAAGTTTCTTCATTCGATTGCCACATCAGTTTCAGAACCTAGTGAGACTGACCCTCATACGGGGTCCTCTTCTAGCAAAGACATTAGTACTGCCAGGTCAAGCATCCCAGTTATCGGATCTGAATTGGGTCGGGTCAAATCCTCACGCGAGGTCCGCTCTCTAGTGAAAGCAGGATGAGGTTGTTGGCTAGCTTAAATTTTGTAGTTAGAAGGCATGGCTGAGAATGATTTGAGTATATGATGCAAAAATGGGATCTTACGCAAAAGGAAGGAATGAAAAGCTACTAGCGGTCAGAAATTTGAGCTGCAATGGGGTGACCTCAATGTTTATGCCTCAACTCTGCATCCATTCGATTTCGATGTGCAAATTTAAAACCAAGCATTCCCATACCGGGAGTCGAACCCGGGCCGCCTGGGTGAAAACCAGGAATCCTAACCGCTAGACCATATGGGAAAGATGGGAGCAAAACTTTCTATTGCAAAAAGAAAAAAACAAGAAAACAAAATTCAATTTTGAAGAATCGTTCTTGCACAAGCAACAAATACCACACAGCAGTTGCCTCGTTAGCTCAGCAGGTAGCGCGTCAGTCTCATAATCTGAAGGTCGTGAGTTCGAGGCCTCACACAGGGGCACTTTATAGCTATCTTTATGTTTCCCTTGCAGCCTGAAAGCCATGATACTCTGCTCTTTCACTACCAACGTGTTCTGCTTTAAATACAAAAAGATCCAAAAGCATTAACAGGGAGGAAGGAATTGCTTCACTAGCTTTAACTTTTGGAGTTAATGGGAGAGTTGGGGCATGATTTTGAGGGTCTATATGTTGAATATGGGATCTTCCTGCAAAGGAAATCACTCTTTAAGTCATCATGTTTAGCATTTGTAGCTGCAATGTGCAACTTCAATCTATACGCTTAACTCTGCCACAGGGTGTCGGCCTGTCGTGTAGGGTGCAAGTGTTAAGAGGCTTATTCCATACTAGAAGTCAAACCTGGACTGTATGGAAACAGAGGACTCATGAGCACTAGACTACCTGTTAATTGCTCTAGTCCTTCAGTTGCAACACTAAAAAAAATAGTTTTCTACTTTAGGCAATGAATTTTACATTCAGAGAAACTGCTTCAAGATTTTACTTCATTAGGTGCACATCGGTTTCAGAACCTAGTGAGACTGACCCTCATACAGGGGTCCTCTTCATAGCAAGACATTAGTACTGCAGGTCCAAACATCAGATTATCGGATCTGAATTGGAGTCAGATTAATCCTCACGCTGGGTCCTTTTCTAGTGAAAGCGGGATGAGGGTTGTTGACTAGCTTAAATTTTGTAGTTAGAAGGCATGGCTAGGGAATGATTTGAGGTATGATGCAAAAAATGGGATCTTGACGCAAAAGGAAGGAATGAAAAGCTATAAGCGGTCAGAAATTTGAGCTGCAATGGGTGACCTCAATGTTTATGCCTCAACTCTGCATCCATTCGATTTCGTGCAAATTTAAAAAACTAAGCATTCCCATACAGAGTCAGAACCCGGGCACGCCTGGGTGAAAACCAGGAGTCCTAACCGCTAGACCATATGGGAAAGATGGGAGCAAAACTTTCATTGCAAAAGAAAAAAACAAGAAAAAGCAGAAATTCAATTTTGAAGAATCGTTCTTGCACATGCAACAAATGCCACACAGCAGTTGCCTCGTTAGCGCAGCTTGGAGTAGCGCGTCAGTCTCCATAATCTGAAGGTTGTGAGTTCGAGCCTCACACGGGGACACTTTCTAGCTATCTTTATGTTCCCCTTTGACTTGAAAGCCATGATACTTTCTCTTCACTACCAACGTGTTCTCTTTAAAATAAAAAAAGATCCAAAATACTGGCAGGAAGGGTTGCTTTCACTGCTCTAACTTTTGGAGCTAATAGGGAGAGTTGGAATGATTTGAGGATATGTCGAAAATGAGGATCTTCTGCAGGAAGGAAGAAATCATTAAAAGCCATCATGTTTAGCATTTTGTGGCTGCAATGACAACCTTCAATCTATACCTTGCTTGCTCTGCACCTTCGAGGTGTCGGCCTGTGCGTGTAGGTTTCATGATCAGTCAGAGGACTCATTCCCAGCTCCCGCTAGAAGTGTCGAGAGCCTGGACTGTCATGGAAACAGGAGACTCATCGACTCTGTTCAGCAGCCAGTTGTCCGCTGGTCCGTCAGTTGCAACCTGTGTGAGTTTTCTACTGTAGCAATGGGATCCGCTTACATTCAGAGAGGAAACTGCTGTGAGTTTTCTTCATTGGGCCACATATCCTGGTTTCAGAACCTAGTGAGGCCTTTGACCTCCTCACAGGGTCTCTACCTATGCGAGACAATGTTTTCTGCCAGGTTCAAAACATCAGTTGCCGGATGTCAGATTGGGATCGAGATTTGATCCTCACGCTAGGTGTCACTTTTCTAGTGAAAGCAGGATGAGGGGTTTGTTAGACTGCTTAAATTTTGCTTGAGTTAGAAGGCATGGCTGCAGAACTGATTTGAGGTATATAGTACAAATACGGATGTCTTAGCAAGAAGGAATGAAGCTGGCTCTAAGCGGTGAAATTTGGGCTGCAATGGGCGATGCCATGTTTTACATGCACTCTAACTCTGCATCAGCATTCGATTTGGTCTGACCTGTTAAAAACTCAAAGCTGTTCCACGACCGGGAGTGAGACTCAGAGCACGCCACTGGAAGTAGAAAACCGGGAATCTCACCGCTAGTCCATATGGGAAAGATCAGAGCAAACACTCTGCTGCAAGAAACTTTCAAAGAAAACTCAAAATTCAATTTTGAAAGAGATCGTTTCTACTGTACATCGTCACGCATAGCACTTACCTCGTTAGCGCCAGCAGGCAGCGTCGGTCTACTCATGCATCATGGGAGTGTAGTGGTTCTAGGGGCCTCTCCAGGGCACCTTTACTGCTTTTGGCTATGTTCCCCCGTTTGCTGACTAGAACCAGCGACATGACTTTCTCTCTACTTTGCCTAACGTGTTCTTTCAGAAAATAAAGATCCCAGAAAGCATCTTTCAGGGAGAGGAAGGGTGCTTCACTGCACAGCTTTTGAGCTATGGGAGGGTTGGGAATGGTTTGAGGGGATATGTTGAAAATATGGGATCGTCATAAGGCAGGGAAGAAATGTCACTATGTCATCGCTGTTTAGCATGTTTTACATCGTGCAACTTCGTGTCCTCACTATACCCTTACTCACTGCCGCAAGGGTGTGGAGCCTCGTGCAGTGTAGGTCGCTGGGGTGACTGAAAAGGCTTATTCCCGCGCCTGAAGTCGGAAACGCCTGGACCTGTATAGAAACAGAGGACTCACCAGAGCACTAGAACTACCTGACTTAGTGCTCTAGATACCTTCGATTTAACACTAAAAAAAAATAGTGGTTTCTCACTTTAAGTACGGAACGTGTTTTGACTCAGAGGAAGCTGCTTCATGGTTTCTTCCATTGGGTGGCCTCATGGTTTTGAGGACCTAGTGAGCCTGGAACTGACTCTTGCCCCGAGGGGTCCTCTTCATACGAATACATGATACCCCAGTCAGGCGCATCTGATTGGAGCCTCGAATTTGGTCTGGTGTGATCGTGTCCTCACGCTGGAGTCACTTTGCTACAGTGGCAAGGATGAGGAGGTTGACCGACTAGCTCAAGTTCTGTTGATGGCACTATGGCTGGGACTGATTTTAAGGTAGTGACACAATGGATCTTCATAACTGGAAGAATGAGCTTATAGCGGTCAGAAATTTGAGCTGCAATGGGTGTATCCTAACATAGTCCATCTCTAACTCTCATCCATTAATTTAGATCAAATTTAAAAACCAGGCATTCTCATACCAGAGTCGAACCCGGGCAGCCTCAGGTGAAAACCAGGAATCCAACAGCTAGACCATATGGACAGAGATGGAGCAAAACTCTCTTCAAAAAAAAAATAATGAAGCACAAAATTCAGTTTTGAAGAATCGTTCTTTTATGCAGCAAATGCCACACAGCAGCTCTGCCTCGCTTAGCGCTCAGGTAGCGCGGTCGATCTCATAATCTGAAGGTCGTGAGAGTTTGAGGCCTCATCACGGGCACTTTACAGCTTACTTTATGTCTCCCCTTTGACCTGAAAGCCATGATACTCTCTCTTTCACTACCAACGTGTTCTGCTTTAAAAATAAAAGATCCAAAAGCATTAACAGGAGTGAAGGGTTGCTTCACTGCTTTAACTTGAAGATTAATAGGGAGAGTTAGGAATGTTTGAGGATATGTTGAAAATGGGATCTTTCTGCAAAGAAGAAGAAATCACTTCAAAGTCATCGTGTTTAGCATTTGTGGCTGCAATGTTTTTGCAGCTTCAATCTCTACCCATGCTACTCTGCCACCAAGGTGTTCGACACATATCCGTGCAGGGTGCTAGGCATTTAAGGCTTACCCATGCTGGAGTCGAACCTGTATGGACTGCCGCCGGAAACAGAGGACTCATGAGCACTGAAGCTACCCATTGCTGTTAGCTACTTGATCCTCGGTTCACAACTCTCAAAAGAAACAGTTTTCTACTGCTGAACGATGGGTACAATTCAGAGAAACTTGCTTCCAAGGTTTCTTACACATTCAGTTACCCATCAGGATGGTTTCAGAGACCTAGTGACTGACCCTCGTCATGGAGGTCCTCTCAGCAGACATTAGTCGCTGCAGGTCAAACATCAATCGGATCTGGGTTAGGTCGAATTAATCCTCCGCTGGGTCCTTTTCTAGTAGTAGCTAGGATGAGGAGTTGTTGACTAGCTTAAATTTTGTAGATTAGAAGACAGGCTGAGGCATGATTTGAGTGATGCAGAATGGATCTTAGCAAAGGAAGGAATGACAAGCTATAACAGGATCAGAAATTTGAGCTGCAATGGGTGGCCTCATTGTTTTCTATAGCTCTGTCATCCAGTTACATTCGGTGCAATTTAAGCAGCAAGCATGGCCTTGCAGGGTGTCGAAACCCGGGCAGCCTGGAGTGAAAGCAGGAACCTAACCGCTGAGACCATCGGGGGAAGGCTGAGGGCCGAACTTCCATGCTACAAAGAACTTTCTAAGCTCAAGAATTCAAATTTTGAAAAAGATCAGTTCTTATGACATGCTACAACTCGACCACACAGCAGTTGCCAGTGGTAGGCATGCACGGCGCGTCGAGTCATACTACTGTCAGAGGTGCAGTTGCGGACCTCACCAGAGCCTCGGTTGCCCTTAGCTTGTATCCCCCTTTTGACCTGAAAAGCCATGATACTTTCTCTTCACCACCAGCGGTTCTCACTTTAAAATAAAAGATCCAAAAGCATTAACAGGGAAGGGTGCTACTCTTTAACTTTTGGGAGCTATAGGGAGAGTTGTGAGAATGAGTTTGGGGATATGTGAAAATGGGGTCTTCTGCAAGGAGAAGAAATCACTAAGAAGTGCATCATACTTGCAGTGTTGCCATGGCTGTCAGCGCGTAAAAGCTGCAATCTCCACAGCTTAGCTCTTGCACTCAAAGGTCTGTGGCACTGTCATTGTGGGTGCCTGAAGTGTTAAGAGGCTGTCCCGTTTCAGAGTCAGACACTGGACTGTATGTGAAGCGAGGACTACGGAAGCACTAGGACTGGCCTGTTAATTACTCAGTCCTTCGAATTCTATACCGCATAGTTTTCTGCTAGACAGCGGAATTTTATTGGAGGAGCACCCAGCTTCCAAGTTCTTCGTTGGGTGCCACATCGGTTTCAGAACCTAATGAGGCCCGCCCTCATCCGGGGTCCTCTTCAGACAAGACTGTAGTACTGTAGGTCAAACATGGTGTATGGATCTGGAGTTGGGTCAGGTTGCTCTCTCACCTTCTGGTCCTTTTCATAGTGTAAGCAGGATGAGGGCTGTTGACCAAAAGCTTAATTTGTACGCAGGGTACTAGGCTGTGGCTGCCCGAGGCCAGTTGAGGCATGGATGCAAAAATGGGATCGCTAGCTAAAGAAGAACTGAATAGCTATCGCGGTCCAAGAAATTTAGCAGGCTGCTAAATGGGCGACCTCAATGTTTGTCACCTCACTTTCTGCATCCACATTACCGATTTACGGTTTCCAGTTGCAAAAAAACTCTCAGCCATTCACCTACCGAGTGCGAACCCGGAGCCGCTTCTGGGTGAAAGCCAGGAATCTGGCACCTTCGACCATTATACGGAAGAATGGAGCAAAACTTTACTGCAGAAGAAAAACAAAGCACACCATTCAATTTTAGAAAATCGTTCTTTGTCTACATGCAACAATGCCACACACAGCAGTTGCCTCATTTAGCATGGCAGGTAGCGCGTCAGTCTCTCATAATCTAAGAATTCAGTGCAGGTTGAGGCCCTCACAGGGGCACTTTGCAGCTATCGCTATGTTCCCTTTTTGACTGCCTGAAAATAGTAGTCACTTTCTTCACTATCTACTAACGTGTTCTACTTTAAAGATAAAGATCCAAAGCATCAACAGGAGGAAGGGTGTTCACTGCTTTAACTTTTGAGTTAATAGGAGAATTGGGATGGTTCAGGGCTATGTTGAAATGGGATCTTCTGCAAAAGGAGAGAAATCACTAAAATCGTCATATTTAGCATTTCAGCAGGCATGCAATGTTGCAAACTTCTATCTGCCCAGCTTAACTCTCTGCCGCTGAGGTGCCGGCCTGTCAAGATGTGAATTGGAAGTATTAAAGGCTTATTCCCTTACTGAGGTCAAGACCTGGACTGCATGGGAAGCAGAGGACTTTCATGAGCACTTTCAGACTACCTATTGGTACAAGCCCTGAGATCCTTCAGGTGCAACACCAACCTGCAGAATAGTTTTCTACTTTAGGCAATAATTTTACATTCAGAGAACTGCTTCAAGTTTCTTCGTTAGGTGCCACATGGTTTCAGAGCCTAGTGAGACTGAGCCCTCCTCTCGGGTCCTCTTCTAGCAAGACATTAGTCACCAGGTCAAACATCGGTGTTCGGATCTGAATTGAGTCAGATTAATCCTCACGCTGGGTCCTTTTCTGATGAAGCGGGATGAGAGGTTGTTGACTAACTTAAATTTTGTAGTTAGACAGACATGGCTGGGAATGATTTGAGTATGATGCAAGAATAGGATCTTGGCAAAAGGAAGGAATGAAAAGCTCTAAGCGGTCAGAAGATTTGACCTGCAATGGTGAACCTCAATGTTTATGCCTCAACTCTGCCGTCATTCGATTTGGTTGCAGTTCAAAAACCAAGCATTCCCATGCGGAGTCGGGCTGGGCCGCCTGGTGAAAACCAGGAATCTGACCGCTAGACCATACGGGAAAGATGGGAGCAAAACTTTCTATCAAGAAAACAGAAAGCAAAATTCAATTTGAAGAATCGATTCTTGCACATGCAACAAATGCCACACAGCAGTTGCCTCGTTAGCGCAGCAGGCAGCGGTCAGTCTCTCATAATCGTGAAGGTAGTGAGTTCAGAGCCTCACACAGGGCACTTTCACCTAACTATCTTTATGTTCCCTTTTGACCTGAAAGCCACGATACTGCTCTCTTTCACACCAACGTGTTCTGCTTTACAAAAATAAAAAGATCCAAAAGCATTAACAGGAGGAAGGGTGCTTCACTGCTTTAACTTTGGAGTTAATAGGAGGGTTGGGAATGATTTGAGGATATGTTGAAAATGGGATCTTCTGCAAAAGGAAAGAAATCACTAAAAGTCATCATGTTTAGCATTTGTGGCTGCAATGTGCACTTCAATCTATACCGCTTAACTCTGCCACCAAGGTGTCGGCCTGTCCGTGTAGGTGCAAGTGTTAAAAAGGCTTATTCCCATACCAGAAGTCAAACCTGGACTGTATGGAAACAGAGGACTCATGAGCACTAGACTACTTGTTAATTGCTCTAGTCCTTCAGTTGCAACACTAAAAAAAATAGTTTTCTACTTTAGGCAATGAATTTTACATTCAGAGAAACTGCTTCAAGTTTCTTCATTAGGTGCCACATCGGTTTCAGAACCTAGTGAGACTGACCCTCATACGGGGTCCTCTTCTAGCAAGACATTAGTACTGCAGGTCAAACATCAGTTATCGGATCTGAATTGAGTCAGATTAATCCTCACGCTGGGTCCTTTTCTAGTGAAGCGGGATGAGGGTTGTTGACTAGCTTAAATTTTGTAGTTAGAAGGCATGGCTGGGAATGATTTGAGGTATGATGCAAAAATGGGATCTTGCGCAAAAGGAAGGAATGAAAAGCTATAAGCGGTCAGAAATTTGAGCTGCAATGGGTGACCTCAATGTTTATGCCTCAACTCTGCATCCATTCGATTTCGGTGCAAATTTAAAAACCAAGCATTCCCATACCGGGAGTCGAACCCGGGCCGCCTGGAGTGAAAACCAGGAATCTAACCGCTAGACCATATGGGAAAGATGGGAGCAAAACTTTCTATTGCAAAAAGAAAAAAACAAGAAAACAAAATTCAATTTTGAAGAATCGTTCTTGCACATGCAACAAATGCCACACAGCAGTTGCCTCGTTAGCGCCTAGCAGGTAGCGCGTCAGTCTCATAATCTGAAGGTCGTGAGTTCGAGGCCTCACACGGGGCACTTTTCTAGCTATCTTTATGTTCCCCTTTTTGACCTGAAAGCCATGATACTTTCTCTTTCACTACCAACGTGTTCTGCTTTAAAAAATAAAAAGATCAAAAAGCATTAACAGGAGGAAGGGTGCTTCACTGCTTTAACTTTTGGAGTTAATAGGGAGAGTTGGGAATGATTTGAGGGATATGTTGAAAATGGGATCTTCTGCAAAAGGAAAGAAATCACTAAAAGTCATCATGTTTAGCATTTGTGGCTGCAATGTGCAGCTTCAATCTATACCGCTTAACTCTGCCACCAAGGTGTCGGCCTGTCCGTGTAGGTGCAAGTGTTAAAAAGGCTTATTCCCATACCAGAAGTCAAACCTGGACTGTATGGAAACAGAGGACTCATGAGCACTAGACTACCTGTTAATTGCTCTAGTCCTTCAGTTGCAACACTAAAAAAATAGTTTTCTACTTTAGGCAATGAATTTTACATTCAGAGAAACTGCTTCAAGTTTCTTCATTAGGTGCCACATCGGTTTCAGAACCTAGTGAGACTGACCCTCATACGGGGTCCTCTTCTAGCAAGACATTAGTACTGCAGGTCAAACATCAGTTATCGGATCTGAATTGAGTCAGATTAATCCTCACGCTGGGTCCTTTTCTAGTGAAGCGGGATGAGGGGTTGTTGACTAGCTTAAATTTTGTAGTTAGAAGGCATGGCTGGGAATGATTTGAGGTATGATGCAAAAATGGGATCTTGCGCAAAGGAAGGAATGAAAAGCTATAAGCGGTCAGAAATTTGAGCTGCAATGGGTGACCTCAATGTTTATGCCTCAACTCTGCATCCATTCGATTTCGGTGCAAATTTAAAAACCAAGCATTCCCATACCGGGAGTCGAACCCGGGCCGCCTGGGTGAAAACCAGGAATCCTAACCGCTAGACCATATGGGAAAGATGGGAGCAAAACTTTCTATTGCAAAAAGAAAAAAAACAAGAAAACAAAATTCAATTTTGAAGAATCGTTCTTGCACATGCAACAAATGCCACACAGCAGTTGCCTCGTTAGCGCAGCAGGTAGCGCGTCAGTCTCATAATCTGAAGGTCGTGAGTTCGAGCCTCACACGGGAGCACTTTTCTAGCTATCTTTATGTTCCCTTTTTGACCTGAAAGCCATGATACTTTCTCTTTCACTACCAACGTGTTCTGCTTTAAAAAATAAAAAGATCCAAAAGCATTAACAGGAGGAAGGGTGCTTCACTGCTTTAACTTTTGGAGTTAATAGGGAGAGTTGGGAATGATTTGAGGAGATATGTTGAAAATGGGATCTTCTGCAAAAGGAAGAAATCACTAAAAGTCATCATGTTTAGCATTTGTGGCTGCAATGTGCAACTTCAATCTATACCGCTTAACTCTGCCACCAAGGTGTCGGCCTGTCCGTGTAGGTGCAAGTGTTAAAAGGCTTATTCCCATACCAGAAGTCAAACCTGGACTGTATGGGAAACAGAGGACTCATGAGCACTAGACTACTTGTTAATTGCTCTAGTCCTTCAGTTGCAACACTAAAAAAAATAGTTTTCTACTTTAGGCAATGAATTTTACATTCAGAGGAAACTGCTTCCAAGTTTCTTCATTAGGTGCCACATCGGTTTCAGAACCTAGTGAGACTGACCCTCATACGGGGGTCCTCTTCTAGCAAGACATTAGTACTGCAGGTCAAACATCAGTTATCGGATCTGAATTGAGTCAGATTAATCCTCACGCTGGGTCCTTTTCTGGTGAAGCGGGATGAGGGGTTGTTGACTAGCTTAAATTTTGTAGTTAGAAGGCATGGCTGGGAATGATTTGAGGTATGATGCAAAAATGGGATCTTGCGCAAAGGAAGGAATGAAAAGCTATAAGCGGTCAGAAATTTGAGCTGCAATGGGTGACCTCAATGTTTATGCCTCAACTCTGCATCCATTCGATTTCGGTGCAAATTTAAAAACCAAGCATTCCCATACCGGGAGTCGAACCCGGGCCGCCTGGGTGAAAACCAGGAATCCTAACCGCTAGACCATATGGGAAAGATGGGAGCAAAACTTTCTATTGCAAAAAGAAAAAAACAAGAAAACAAAATTCAATTTTGAAGAATCGTTCTTGCACATGCAACAAATGCCACACAGCAGTTGCCTCGTTAGCGCAGCAGGTAGCGCGTCAGTCTCATAATCTGAAGGTCGTGAGTTCGAGGCCTCACACGGGGCACTTTCTAGCTATCTTTATGTTCCCCTTTTTGACCTGAAAGCCATGATACTTTCTCTTTCACTACCAACGTGTTCTGCTTTAAAAATAAAAAGATCCAAAAGCATTAACAGGAGGAAGGGTGCTTCACTGCTTTAACTTTTGGAGTTAATAGGGAGAGTTGGGAATGATTTGAGGATATGTTGAAAATGGGATCTTCTGCAAAGGAAGAAATCACTAAAAGTCATCATGTTTAGCATTTGTGGCTGCAATGTGCAACTTCAATCTATACCAGCTTAACTCTGCCACCAAGGTGTCGGCCTGTCCGTGTAGGTGCAAGTGTTAAAAAGGCTTATTCCCATACCAGAAGTCAAACCTGGACTGTATGGGAAACAGAGGACTCATGAGCACTAGACTACCTGTTAATTGCTCTAGTCCTTCAGTTGCAACACTAAAAAAAATAGTTTTCTACTTTAGGCAATGAATTTTACATTCAGAGGAAACTGCTTCAAGTTTCTTCATTAGGTGCCACATCGGTTTCAGAACCTAGTGAGACTGACCCTCATACAGGGGTCCTCTTCTAGCAAGACATTAGTACTGCAGGTCAAACATCAGTTATCGGATCTGAATTGAGTCAGATTAATCCTCACGCTGGGTCCTTTTCTAGTGAAGCGGGATGAGGGGTTGTTGACTAGCTTAAATTTTGTAGTTAGAAGGCATGGCTGGGAATGATTTGAGGTATGATGCAAAAATGGGATCTTGCGCAAAGGAAGGAATGAAAAGCTATAAGCGGTCAGAAATTTGAGCTGCAATGGGTGACCTCAATGTTTATGCCTCAACTCTGCATCCATTCGATTTCGGTGCAAATTTAAAAACCAAGCATTCCCATACCGGGAGTCGAACCCGGGCCGCCTGGGTGAAAACCAGGAATCCTAACCGCTAGACCATATGGGAAAGATGGGAGCAAAACTTTCTATTGCAAAGAAAAAAAAACAAGAAAACAAAATTCAATTTTGAAGAATCGTTCTTGCACATGCAACAAATGCCACACAGCAGTTGCCTCGTTAGCGCAGCAGGTAGCGCGTCAGTCTCATAATCTGAAGGTCGTGAGTTCGAGCCTCACACGGGGCACTTTTCTAGCTATCTTTATGTTCCCCTTTTGACCTGAAAGCCATGATACTTTCTCTTTCACTACCAACGTGTTCTGCTTTAAAAAATAAAAAGATCCAAAAGCATTAACAGGAGGAAGGGTGCTTCACTGCTTTAACTTTTGGAGTTAATAGGGAGAGTTGGGAATGATTTGAGGGATATGTTGAAAATGGGATCTTCTGCAAAAGGAAGAAATCACTAAAAGTCATCATGTTTAGCATTTGTGGCTGCAATGTGCAACTTCAATCTATACCGCTTAACTCTGCCACCAAGGTGTCGGCCTGTCCGTGTAGGTGCAAGTGTTAAAAGGCTTATTCCCATACCAGAAGTCAAACCTGGACTGTATGGGAAACAGAGGACTCATGAGCACTAGACTACTTGTTAATTGCTCTAGTCCTTCAGTTGCAACACTAAAAAAATAGTTTTCTACTTTAGGCAATGAATTTTACATTCAGAGAAACTGCTTCCAAGTTTCTTCATTAGGTGCCACATCGGTTTCAGAACCTAGTGAGACTGACCCTCATACGGGGTCCTCTTCTAGCAAGACATTAGTACTGCAGGTCAAACATCAGTTATCGGATCTGAATTGAGTCAGATTAATCCTCACGCTGGGTCCTTTTCTAGTGAAACGGGATGAGGGGTTGTTGACTAGCTTAAATTTTGTAGTTAGAAGGCATGGCTGGGAATGATTTGAGGTATGATGCAAAAATGGGATCTTGCGCAAAGGAAGGAATGAAAAGCTATAAGCGGTCAGAAATTTGAGCTGCAATGGGTGACCTCAATGTTTATGCCTCAACTCTGCATCCATTCGATTTCGGTGCAAATTTAAAAACCAAGCATTCCCATACCGGGAGTCGAACCCGGGCCGCCTGGGTGAAAACCAGGAATCCTAACCGCTAGACCATATGGGAAAGATGGGAGCAAAACTTTCTATTGCAAAAGAAAAAAAACAAGAAAACAAAATTCAATTTTGAAGAATCGTTCTTGCACATGCAACAAATGCCACACAGCAGTTGCCTCGTTAGCGCAGCAGGTAGCGCGTCAGTCTCATAATCTGAAGGTCGTGAGTTCGAGGCCTCACACGGGGCACTTTCTAGCTATCTTTATGTTCCCCTTTTGACCTGAAAGCCATGATACTTTCTCTTTCACTACCAACGTGTTCTGCTTTAAAAAATAAAAGATCCAAAAGCATTAACAGGAGGAAGGGTGCTTCACTGCTTTAACTTTTGGAGTTAATAGGGAGAGTTGGGAATGATTTGAGGATATGTTGAAAATGGGATCTTCTGCAAAAGGAAGAAATCACTAAAAGTCATCATGTTTAGCATTTGTGGCTGCAATGTGCAACTTCAATCTATACCGCTTAACTCTGCCACCAAGGTGTCGGCCTGTCCGTGTAGGTGCAAGTGTTAAAAGGCTTATTCCCATACCAGAAGTCAAACCTGGACTGTATGGGAAACAGAGGACTCATGAGCACTAGACTACTTGTTAATTGCTCTAGTCCTTCAGTTGCAACACTAAAAAAAAATAGTTTTCTACTTTAGGCAATGAATTTTACATTCAGAGGAAACTGCTTCCAAGTTTCTTCATTAGGTGCCACATCGGTTTCAGAACCTAGTGAGACTGACCCTCATACGGGGTCCTCTTCTAGCAAGACATTAGTACTGCAGGTCAAACATCAGTTATCGGATCTGAATTGAGTCAGATTAATCCTCACGCTGGGTCCTTTTCTAGTGAAGCGGGATGAGGGGTTGTTGACTAGCTTAAATTTTGTAGTTAGAAGGCATGGCTGGGAATGATTTGAGGTATGATGCAAAAATGGGATCTTGCGCAAAGGAAGGAATGAAAAGCTATAAGCGGTCAGAAATTTGAGCTGCAATGGGTGACCTCAATGTTTATGCCTCAACTCTGCATCCATTCGATTTCGGTGCAAATTTAAAAACCAAGCATTCCCATACCGGAGTCGAACCCGGGCCGCCTGGGTGAAAACCAGGAATCCTAACCGCTAGACCATATGGGAAAGATGGGAGCAAAACTTTCTATTGCAAAAGAAAAAAACAAGAAAACAAAATTCAATTTTGAAGAATCGTTCTTGCACATGCAACAAATGCCACACAGCAGTTGCCTCGTTAGCGCAGCAGGTAGCGCGTCAGTCTCATAATCTGAAGGTCGTGAGTTCGAGCCTCACACGGGGCACTTTTCTAGCTATCTTTATGTTCCCCTTTTGACCTGAAAGCCATGATACTTTCTCTTTCACTACCAACGTGTTCTGCTTTAAAAAATAAAAAGATCCAAAAGCATTAACAGGAGGAAGGGTGCTTCACTGCTTTAACTTTTGGAGTTAATAGGGAGAGTTGGGAATGATTTGAGGGATATGTTGAAAATGGGATCTTCTGCAAAAGGAAGAAATCACTAAAAGTCATCATGTTTAGCATTTGTGGCTGCAATGTGCAACTTCAATCTATACCGCTTAACTCTGCCACCAAGGTGTCGGCCTGTCCGTGTAGGTGCAAGTGTTAAAAGGCTTATTCCCATACCAGAAGTCAAACCTGGACTGTATGGGAAACAGAGGACTCATGAGCACTAGACTACTTGTTAATTGCTCTAGTCCTTCAGTTGCAACACTAAAAAAATAGTTTTCTACTTTAGGCAATGAATTTTACATTCAGAGGAAACTGCTTCAAGTTTCTTCATTAGGTGCCACATCGGTTTCAGAACCTAGTGAGACTGACCCTCATACAGGGTCCTCTTCTAGCAAGACATTAGTACTGCAGGTCAAACATCAGTTATCGGATCTGAATTGAGTCAGATTAATCCTCACGCTGGGTCCTTTTCTAGTGAAAGCGGGATGAGGGTTGTTGACTAGCTTAAATTTTGTAGTTAGAAGGCATGGCTGGGAATGATTTGAGGTATGATGCAAAAATGGGATCTTGCGCAAAAGGAAGGAATGAAAAGCTATAAGCGGTCAGAAATTTGAGCTGCAATGGGTGACCTCAATGTTTATGCCTCAACTCTGCATCCATTCGATTTCGGTGCAAATTTAAAAACCAAGCATTCCCATACCGGGAGTCGAACCCGGGCCGCCTGGGTGAAAACCAGGAATCCTAACCGCTAGACCATATGGGAAAGATGGGAGCAAAACTTTCTATTGCAAAAAGAAAAAAACAAGAAAACAAAATTCAATTTTGAAGAATCGTTCTTGCACATGCAACAAATGCCACACAGCAGTTGCCTCGTTAAGCGCAGCAGGTAGCGCGTCAGTCTCATAATCTGAAGGTCGTGAGTTCGAGGCCTCACACGGGGCACTTTTCTAGCTATCTTTATGTTCCCCTTTTGACCTGAAAGCCATGATACTTTCTCTTTCACTACCAACGTGTTCTGCTTTAAAAAATAAAAAGATCCAAAAGCATTAACAGGAGGAAGGGTGCTTCACTGCTTTAACTTTTGGAGTTAATAGGGAGAGTTGGGAATGATTTGAGGGATATGTTGAAAATGGGATCTTCTGCAAAAGGAAGAAATCACTAAAAGTCATCATGTTTAGCATTTGTGGCTGCAATGTGCAACTTCAATCTATACCGCTTAACTCTGCCACCAAGGTGTCGGCCTGTCCGTGTAGGTGCAAGTGTTAAAAGGCTTATTCCCATACCAGAAGTCAAACCTGGACTGTATGGGAAACAGAGGACTCATGAGCACTAGACTACTTGTTAATTGCGCTAGTCCTTCAGTTGCAACACTAAAAAAAAATAGTTTTCTACTTTAGGCAATGAATTTTACATTCAGAGGAAACTGCTTCCAAGTTTCTTCATTAGGTGCCACATCGGTTTCAGAACCTAGTGAGACTGACCCTCATACGGGGTCCTCTTCTAGCAAGACATTAGTACTGCAGGTCAAACATCAGTTATCGGATCTGAATTGAGTCAGATTAATCCTCACGCTGGGTCCTTTTCTAGTGAAAGCGGGATGAGGGGTTGTTGACTAGCTTAAATTTTGTAGTTAGAAGGCATGGCTGGGAATGATTTGAGGTATGATGCAAAAATGGGATCTTGCGCAAAGGAAGGAATGAAAAGCTATAAGCGGTCAGAAATTTGAGCTGCAATGGGTGACCTCAATGTTTATGCCTCAACTCTGCATCCATTCGATTTCGGTGCAAATTTAAAAACCAAGCATTCCCATACCGGGAGTCGAACCCGGGCCGCCTGGAGTGAAAACCAGGAATCCTAACCGCTAGACCATATGGGAAAGATGGGAGCAAAACTTTCTATTGCAAAAGAAAAAAAACAAGAAAACAAAATTCAATTTTGAAGAATCGTTCTTGCACATGCAACAAATGCCACACAGCAGTTGCCTCGTTAGCGCAGCAGGTAGCGCGTCAGTCTCATAATCTGAAGGTCGTGAGTTCGAGCCTCACACGGGGCACTTTTCTAGCTATCTTTATGTTCCCCTTTTGACCTGAAAGCCATGATACTTTCTCTTTCACTACCAACGTGTTCTGCTTTAAAAAATAAAAAGATCCAAAAGCATTAACAGGAGGAAGGGTGCTTCACTGCTTTAACTTTTGGAGTTAATAGGGAGAGTTGGGAATGATTTGAGGGATATGTTGAAAATGGGATCTTCTGCAAAAGGAAGAAATCACTAAAAGTCATCATGTTTAGCATTTGTGGCTGCAATGTGCAACTTCAATCTATACCGCTTAACTCTGCCACCAAGGTGTCGGCCTGTCCGTGTAGGTGCAAGTGTTAAAAGGCTTATTCCCATACCAGAAGTCAAACCTGGACTGTATGGGAAACAGAGGACTCATGAGCACTAGACTACTTGTTAATTGCTCTAGTCCTTCAGTTGCAACACTAAAAAAATAGTTTTCTACTTTAGGCAATGAATTTTACATTCAGAGGAAACTGCTTCAAGTTTCTTCATTAGGTGCCACATCGGTTTCAGAACCTAGTGAGACTGACCCTCATACGGGGTCCTCTTCTAGCAAGACATTAGTACTGCAGGTCAAACATCAGTTATCGGATCTGAATTGAGTCAGATTAATCCTCACGCTGGGTCCTTTTCTAGTGAAACGGGATGAGGGTTGTTGACTAGCTTAAATTTTGTAGTTAGAAGGCATGGCTGGGAATGATTTGAGGTATGATGCAAAAATGGGATCTTGCGCAAAGGAAGGAATGAAAAGCTATAAGCGGTCAGAAATTTGAGCTGCAATGGGTGACCTCAATGTTTATGCCTCAACTCTGCATCCATTCGATTTCGGTGCAAATTTAAAAACCAAGCATTCCCATACCGGGAGTCGAACCCGGGCCGCCTGGGTGAAAACCAGGAATCCTAACCGCTAGACCATATGGGAAAGATGGGAGCAAAACTTTCTATTGCAAAAGAAAAAAACAAGAAAACAAAATTCAATTTTGAAGAATCGTTCTTGCACATGCAACAAATGCCACACAGCAGTTGCCTCGTTAGCGCAGCAGGTAGCGCGTCAGTCTCATAATCTGAAGGTCGTGAGTTCGAGCCTCACACGGGGCACTTTTCTAGCTATCTTTATGTTCCCCTTTTTGACCTGAAAGCCATGATACTTTCTCTTTCACTACCAACGTGTTCTGCTTTAAAAATAAAAAAGATCCAAAAGCATTAACAGGAGGAAGGGTGCTTCACTGCTTTAACTTTTGGAGTTAATAGGGAGAGTTGGGAATGATTTGAGGATATGTTGAAAATGGGATCTTCTGCAAAGAAGGAAGAAATCACTAAAAGTCATCATGTTTAGCATTTGTGGCTGCAATGTGCAACTTCAATCTATACCAGCTTAACTCTGCCACCAAGGTGTCGGCCTGTCCGTGTAGGTGCAAGTGTTAAAAGGCTTATTCCCATACCAGAAGTCAAACCTGGACTGTATGGGAAACAGAGGACTCATGAGCACTAGACTACCTGTTAATTGCTCTAGTCCTTCAGTTGCAACACTAAAAAAAAATAGTTTTCTACTTTAGGCAATGAATTTTACATTCAGAGAAACTGCTTCCAAGTTTCTTCATTAGGTGCCACATCGGTTTCAGAACCTAGTGAGACTGACCCTCATACGGGGTCCTCTTCTAGCAAGACATTAGTACTGCAGGTCAAACATCAGTTATCGGATCTGAATTGGAGTCAGATTAATCCTCACGCTGGGTCCTTTTCTAGTGAAACGGGATGAGGGTTGTTGACTAGCTTAAATTTTGTAGTTAGAAGGCATGGCTGGGAATGATTTGAGGTATGATGCAAAAATGGGATCTTGCGCAAAGGAAGGAATGAAAAGCTATAAGCGGTCAGAAATTTGAGCTGCAATGGGTGACCTCAATGTTTATGCCTCAACTCTGCATCCATTCGATTTCGGTGCAAATTTAAAAACCAAGCATTCCCATACCGGGAGTCGAACCCGGGCCGCCTGGGTGAAAACCAGGAATCCTAACCGCTAGACCATATGGGAAAGATGGGAGCAAAACTTTCTATTGCAAAAAGAAAAAAACAAGAAAACAAAATTCAATTTTGAAGAATCGTTCTTGCACATGCAACAAATGCCACACAGCAGTTGCCTCGTTAGCGCAGCAGGTAGCGCGTCAGTCTCATAATCTGAAGGTCGTGAGTTCGGAGCCTCACACGGGGCACTTTTCTAGCTATCTTTATGTTCCCCTTTTGACCTGAAAGCCATGATACTTTCTCTTTCACTACCAACGTGTTCTGCTTTAAAAATAAAAAGATCCAAAAGCATTAACAGGAGGAAGGGTGCTTCACTGCTTTAACTTTTGGAGTTAATAGGGAGAGTTGGGAATGATTTGAGGATATGTTGAAAATGGGATCTTCTGCAAAAGGAAGAAATCACTAAAAGTCATCATGTTTAGCATTTGTGGCTGCAATGTGCAACTTCAATCTATACCAGCTTAACTCTGCCACCAAGGTGTCGGCCTGTCCGTGTAGGTGCAAGTGTTAAAAGGCTTATTCCCATACCAGAAGTCAAACCTGGACTGTATGGGAAACAGAGGACTCATGAGCACTAGACTACTTGTTAATTGCTCTAGTCCTTCAGTTGCAACACTAAAAAAATAGTTTTCTACTTTAGGCAATGAATTTTACATTCAGAGGAAACTGCTTCCAAGTTTCTTCATTAGGTGCCACATCGGTTTCAGAACCTAGTGAGACTGACCCTCATACGGGGTCCTCTTCTAGCAAGACATTAGTACTGCAGGTCAAACATCAGTTATCGGATCTGAATTGAGTCAGATTAATCCTCACGCTGGGTCCTTTTCTAGTGAAACGGGATGAGGGTTGTTGACTAGCTTAAATTTTGTAGTTAGAAGGCATGGCTGGGAATGATTTGAGGTATGATGCAAAAATGGGATCTTGCGCAAAGGAAGGAATGAAAAGCTATAAGCGGTCAGAAATTTGAGCTGCAATGGGTGACCTCAATGTTTATGCCTCAACTCTGCATCCATTCGATTTCGGTGCAAATTTAAAAACCAAGCATTCCCATACCGGGAGTCGAACCCGGGCCGCCTGGGTGAAAACCAGGAATCCTAACCGCTAGACCATATGGGAAAGATGGGAGCAAAACTTTCTATTGCAAAAAGAAAAAAACAAGAAAACAAAATTCAATTTTGAAGAATCGTTCTTGCACATGCAACAAATGCCACACAGCAGTTGCCTCGTTAGCGCAGCAGGTAGCGCGTCAGTCTCATAATCTGAAGGTCGTGAGTTCGGAGCCTCACACGGGGCACTTTTCTAGCTATCTTTATGTTCCCCTTTTGACCTGAAAGCCATGATACTTTCTCTTTCACTACCAACGTGTTCTGCTTTAAAAAATAAAAAGATCCAAAAGCATTAACAGGAGGAAGGGTGCTTCACTGCTTTAACTTTTGGAGTTAATAGGGAGAGTTGGGAATGATTTGAGGGATATGTTGAAAATGGGATCTTCTGCAAAAGGAAGAAATCACTAAAAGTCATCATGTTTAGCATTTGTGGCTGCAATGTGCAACTTCAATCTATACCGCTTAACTCTGCCACCAAGGTGTCGGCCTGTCCGTGTAGGTGCAAGTGTTAAAAAAGGCTTATTCCCATACCAGAAGTCAAACCTGGACTGTATGGGAAACAGAGGACTCATGAGCACTAGACTACTTGTTAATTGCTCTAGTCCTTCAGTTGCAACACTAAAAAAATAGTTTTCTACTTTAGGCAATGAATTTTACATTCAGAGGAAACTGCTTCCAAGTTTCTTCATTAGGTGCCACATCGGTTTCAGAACCTAGTGAGACTGACCCTCATCGGGGGTCCTCTTCTAGCAAGACATTAGTACTGCAGGTCAAACATCAGTTATCGGATCTCGAATTGAGTCAGATTAATCCTCACGCTGGGTCCTTTTTCTAGTGAAACGGGATGAGGGTTGTTGACTAGCTTAAATTTTGTAGTTAGA
>JAKVIS010001764.1:0-29689 GCA_033119425.1 Bufotes viridis
CTATAGTAATAAAACAAACATAATATATAGGTTAAAAAAAGAAAAAAAACAGCAATATTAAACGTCCTGATAGCATAGTGATCATTAACAGCACAGGTTTGACATGAAATCTTTGCAGTGTCTTATTATACTTCAGATTTGGTTAATTTAATTTCACAGACTTGTCACTGAATGCATGCTTGCCTGTGTTAGGATGGTGTATGTACAGTACATAAAGTTAGACAGAACCATTATGGTGGTAGATAAAAATCTATAATCATGTGTTATGTTACAGGTGCAAATGACAGGAACAAAAGTAGAAAGAGACATGACAGAAGCTGGGGAAAGATCATGAGGAGTAATGTTAGAAAGTATTATTACACTGAAAGAGTAATGGATAAAACAGACTTCTAGCTGACGTAGTGGAAAATTAACAGTAAGGAAACTCAAACTTGCCTGGGATAGATGTGTATTCATACTACGAGGAAACTGCTGATTTATCACTCAGATGCTGAACAACATAATAATAATATTGAGAAAACTTAACAATATGAAGTATAGTAAATGAGAATGACTGGCTGGCATTTCTCTGCCTTCACTACTACAGAGGAAAAACAATGAGGTGAAAATTCTGGACACAAGCGACACAAAAATAAAATGTCCCATCTCTGACTAGTCTCTTATGGGTCACTGGGAATTTGGGTGTCCTGATGTTTGTTTCAATGATTGGAAACTTTATATTAAGGGATTTAATAAGGTTCAGGATGGAAGTCTTTTTATTAAAAAACTAAATACAAGAACAAGGAGAAACAATGGGAAGTAATGTCAAAAAATATTATTTTACGGAAAGAGTAGTAGATGCTTGAAACAAACTTCAACGTATGGTTGGGAAATCTACAGTAAGTAAAGGTTAAGCATGTCTGGGTTAACAGATATCTATCCTTACATAACAATAAAAAGGAAATTACATAAGGGCACACTAAATTGACTGTGATTGGCTGTGATTCTTCTATGTTTTGTTCAGTTCTACAGTACATACACGTTGCTACCCCAGTTTCAATATCTTAACTTAATTATATTCAATAAAAACATGGAAATGGAAAATACATAATTTGTATAAAAAGGATTCTTAATGAAAAGATAAGATAGTCATTGAAGAAATCAATTTGAAAAATGTCTTTAAAGTATTTTCACTTAGCATTGTCTAATAAGGATATGAACTAACAAATTATTTAGAACAAATTACATAAAGAATGTGACAAATGGTTCATACTTTCTTCTCTGAATTAACAATTAGAAATCTGCTGATGACACATCCCAATGTGCGTTTGCATACTGCATAGTTTTATAATAATCCCTCTCACACACAGTAATGCTAAATATACAAGAAGAAAATTATTCTACAACCCCCCCCCCCCAACTTAGTGCCGCATTGGCTGTTGCAGTATTGTATATAATCTGTACACAGATAACTTATAGCATTAGACATATATTTGTATGATTTGTATGTGTTATAAAAGGTGCAAAACATTGTTAAAAGTTGCAGAAAATGTTACTGTTTTCTACTAAACCATAAGGTGGCACTCCTGGCATCTAAATGCAATGCAAAAACACCAGCAGTGGGATTTCAATCACACACGTAGAGTAAGAAAGAAAGAGTGAAAATTTACGAGAAAGAAAGAGTGATAGAGAGAGAGAGATAACGATATTGATATCGATGAAAATGGTGATCACTTGTAGAAATGTTTGCAGACTGTGAGCTCTCTGAATATTAAGATTTTCTGTACAATGCTGAGTAAGTAATTAATAATATAGTGATATAAAAAGATAACAAAAGAGAAAATTCCAACTTGTAACGTCAAAGATACAGGCAAATATTTTGCAAAAAGTACAGAATTAAAAACTAAAATATATATTTTTATAATGTGTCTTTATATAAATATATATATATATATATATATATATATATACACACTGTGTATATATATATATATATATATATATATACATACACTGTATGTATATATATATCTTTTTTTATTCATTTACTTTTTCGTAGGAAAAATGACAAAACACATCTGTGTTCAATAGTAAAGCTCTTTTAAACAATGTTTAATATTTCATGTCAAGGCAAGAAGAGTGACAGAACATTTTTGAACAACTGTGTAGGGGGAGTTTTTAAAATTTCCGTATATCGTCTGGTCTTTGTCATTCACACCAATAACAAACGTGCTATGGTAAATGACCATAATGGGGCCCATGGTGATTTGCATAGTAATCCTACACTTTGATTCCATTTGTTACATAGCTGCAGAACACTGGCATTTCAGTAACATTTTTCACATATTTTATTTGAGGTGGAAAATTGCCACACAGAGTTGCCATGCGGACATGTAGATGATGTAGTTAAGGCAAAAGAAACATGTATGATCTGCTTAGTAGTACTAATATATGCTATTTAATCAGTGAATTAATATGGTTATCCCTGGCTATGAACTTTTGCCGTAAAGTTCTATTTATTTGAATATCAAGGAAAGGATGTGAATTTCACTGCATGTTGTAAATCCTGATTATTCCTATGATGTATCTGATTAGAAATGAGTGAATTTCATATTTTGAAATTCGTTCACGCTTCATTTGGTGGTAAAAGCAGAATTGCGTTATGGATTCCGTTACCACAGACCATAACGCAATTCTATTACGGAATGCATAACGGAATGCCTTTAGAGGCATTCCGTTATTCACTGCGTCATGAAATTCGCTCATCTCTATATCTGATCTATCTGTTTGAGGATGACATATAATTTCACTAGTACACCTGCACCCCTGCTGATCAGCTGTTTGAGAGCAGCTCTGGAACTACACAGACCTATTAATTTCAATGGGAGCAGACAGACAGTGAGGGTGTGGGTGTCAAACCCACTCTGAGCAGATATTGATGGCCCATTTTGAGGATAGACCATCAGTGTTACAATCTTTGAATACCCCTTTAAGCTAGCCATGCACATTACATTAATGTCAGCTCATTGATTTCAGCAGAACGAGCGAACCACATAATGTGCATTGAGGTCTCCCAACATATCTCAAATGGAAGATATCTGGGAAAATACCAAAAGAAGGATTGGGTTACTGGATTTCAACATGCCCAATGCTTTTTCTCTCAGGGAAGATAAGCCACTGTTTTGTCTGGCAGTGGCTTTCTCTCCTTTCCCTTTTCCACACACATGCACACTCAGCTGAGCCAGGCATGCATATGAATTAGATCAGTAGGGATATCTATAAGGGCTCAATCACACGGCCGTTGTACAGCTGTTCCGTGCATTGGGGACACAATTTGCGGTCCCCAATGCACGGGCACCATCTGTGCCGCTACCACGACGGATTCAGACCCATTAAATTTGAATTGGTCCATGATCCATCAGCACTACAAAAAAATAAAACGTGTTGATAGTGCTGGCCACAGAAAGGAGTGGAGTTTGGGTGCAACAAGAGCAATGGTGACACTCTCATTGCACCAAAGGCCTAATTTGTATATTAAGAAAAAGTAACAACTCATAGTTGGCTCACTGACAAACATAGAATAATGGTCATTCATCTGCCCGAGCAGCATCATTTTAAAATGTATGTGTATAGTGCTATCTAGAAAATGATGTTAAAAGCTATGTCAAAAACCATGCAAAAAGGTCAAGTGCCTTCTTATGCTTGTTAACAAGTAATGGAAAATACATGCATGTATACATATGTATAAATGAGAAAAGTCTGAATACTTCTAGCTACAAGGCTTGAGAGAAAAAACAAACAAACATGTCCATCAACTTTAGTCTGTCCCAGACCCTGAATGTACGATTCAGAAGAGGGCAAAATAAATCCACCCAAAGTCGAGAAAATCACCCCCATTATAAAAGTGGTATGTTTTTACATTAATTTCCCCTCTTTCATTGGCTATAACACTCAATGCCAATGCAATTCGATAAGCATATAGCCATTTTTCAATTTCTGTCATAGTATCTGCCATAACTACCTCTTCGGCCAGGACATTCCACAGTTTGACTGCATTATCTGTAAAGTATCCTTTCATATGTTGATTTTGAAACAGCCTATTAACCACCACATGTACAGAATGTCCCCTTCATCCATACAGTTCTTGGAAAATATTACTTACAACTTTTTTGACTTAATTTATATGTAAACATATTAATAAAATTACCCCTAAGCCATAATTTCTCCAAGCAAATCAAGCCTTTCATTATTTAGTAATCTAGTGGCACACTTTTGAACTCTATCTGTCACTCATATAAGCTTTTTAACTGTATTCTATAGCATAATTATATAACTTCCATTTCATTATTTATTTTTTTTGTGTAGAAGCCCCTTTAAGCTTAAAATGATTGTATGGCCAGTAATTTTCTTAACCCTCTAAGGACATGATCTGCTTTGACATTCAGGGCAGGTTTTTTTTTTTTTTTTGTTTGTTTGTTTTTCATATTTGCATTTCAAAAACCATAACTTTTTTTTATTTTTCCTTCAACATAGCTGTATCAAGGCTTAATTTTTGAAGGTCAAGTTGCATTTTTAAAAGACACTATTTTGAGTACATCAAATGTATTGTGTAATTTTTATAAATTTGTTTCTGAGGTGACAGCATGAAAAACAGCAATTCCACCAAAGTTTTGGGGGTTTTGTTTTTATTGTGTTTACCATGCAAAATAGGGGACAAGAAAATTTTAATTTACAGGTCAGAATGATAACACCAATGCAAAATGTTAATAGTTTTTAATGTTTTTCTACTTTTGGACAATAAAAACTTTTATTTTAAATAACCTGTTTTTTGTGTCATCACTAGTCTTGAGCAAATAGAGCTTCGGATCATCAATCCAAAGTCGATTTGTTCAAAAACTTAAATTTTAATATTGTCTCCGTACAGTATTAAAATGTATTAGCTCTGTGAAGCCAAACTTAGTTTCCCCCAAGGTCGTACGAGACTTCAGTGGATGAATTCGGTAATCATTTCTGCATATTTAAAACATTTAAAATGAGCAATTAGAAGATTTCAGAATACTATTTTGAAATGTTTTTAAAGATGCAGAAGTGGCACTAGTTTGGGGTAAAATTTTAATCAATTTTTATAGCAATGGAATGAGATTGAGCCCACTTTTTCTCTCTAACCGCTGAGATCCCATAGTCAGCATTGACTGTGTCATCTAAGGGGTTGCATGACTGGAAGCATACCTGCCACTAAAGTGGGATATCAGCTAGCACCTGCAAGTTATGGCATGAGTACAACTCCTGAGTCACCACTGTGCTATAATAGTACGTCAGCAAGCATTCACTACCTTCCAGCCACAATAGACTATAACAGCACACAGTATGAAGGGGTTAAAAAACTGTGAAAATTGGGCTTTTTTGTAAAGGAATTCTCACCGTTTTCTTAGCACTACTGTTCCAATGCTTCCTGTATTCTTCACTGGTATCTTTTCCTGATCCTTTTCAACACACAAAATGGGACTTCTCCGCCAATGACTGGCTGCAGCGGTGACACACCTCAGCCAATGAAGCATGTTAGGACAACAGTTAGGCAGTTCACTTTCCAAAAGGCTCTCAGGATGAACTGCTTTATCATGCCTCAGTTTGCTGCTTCAGGTTTACATCAATACTGTATAACTTGACACTACAGACCAGCCCTCAACAACGCCTGTGCTGTGCTATGCTCAGGCAGCCCTGCAATGTCACTTGTAACACAACCGGCACTAAACTGTTAAGGGTACAGTATCTGCTAATGAAAAATGGGGCACATTAGTACACCACAGAGTAAACACCTCACTGAGCAATAACAGTCCGACTCACAATAAATAGAGTTCATTTCACACACTTCTTTGTAAAGCAGTGCGGTTTAAGGTTGCAGGTGGTTTATATTAACCACCTCCTTACAAGCTTTAAGCCACACTTCCTAAATGGTTAAGCTCCCCCTAACTCACCACCTTAGGCATATGCCCCACCTTTTCCAATAGCTACACCCCTGCTGTAACATGAATTTAGATTTGCATATGCAGTACCCCAGAGGGATATTGCACATAGTTAATTTGTTACGAAATGGGTTAATGTCTACTGTTTATGTTAATTCACATTTTCTTGGGATGTTTGTAATCCAAGAGCTGAACTGGGAACATGGATAAGTTATCTGGCCCTGCTCAGTGAGAGGAGATGGGCCTTTCATCTCTGGGTCAGGAGCTGAGTGTGGATCAAGCAGCCAGAGAGTAAGGAAGCAGTTGAATTGACCCGTGCAGTGTGAGGCCTACTCCAAAAAGCCTCCATCTTTGCATGCTGAGGAAAAGTTACTATCCTCTGAGAGAGAAAGAAGAACAGAATATACAGAATGTTGAGGGCCGACTTGAAGGACTGGTGCAAAAGACAGACATTCAGTGCAATCATTCTTCTATAACAACAAGGCTTACTATTAGTGGAAAGGGTACATCACCTCAGGCGTCCACCACACGTTTACAACAGATTAGTTACATGTTGGAGGAGCTACACCCCACTGTGGAAATTGTAGTATATATTGGGATTGTTCATCCTTTTGGTCACCTTGGAAAGTAGTTTGGATTTGAGAGAAAGAGACTCCGTCAGCCATCTTTCGGCCTGTTATCCATGTGCAGCTTTGGAAGTATTGTGTACGTACTCTGGAGAGTCTAAACTTAATGCTGCCAGTGTCTTTGATAATGAACTAAACTGCCTTAGTAACAAAGGGTGGATTTGTTACTCCAACATAGGCCTGATTATTGCCTTGACCAACATTACACCACTGCCATTAATTGGCCCTACACCTGTCCTCCTGCCTTACATTTTGCCAACTGTTCACCATCAAGGACACCCCAACTACCACCAGACAGGAGTCCTCAAAAGGGCCAGGATATGACCTGAGGGAAGAAAGTGTGCCACCTCCATTCACTGCACTCCCCCCAGGGAGTTCAAGTGAGGGGACAGCTATCGTCCCCTACTATTCCTATTTGTGCCATCACTACCACTCCTTCCCATCTAATATCACTCCCCAGTGGGTCTCTGAACATGTTTAAAATTTAGTTTAAAATTCCTCAAATAGGGAATGTCACTTTTTTATACCAGGAGGTGATGTTGTTATATAAGTTACATGTTACTACACTGTTTGCGTAATAAAACTATCACTATCATTTTGCATCTGTACTTTAATATGGGAAGTTTTAATGCCAAAACGGGGCAACGATGAATATTGGAAAGCTGCTCCTACAGATGTGCTACATTAGTAAGTTATATAAAAGGTGGTGAAAAGTTAACACTATGCTCTACCGAAAGAGGAAATCTATTGCTTTGTGCGAGCAACATTTATAAAAAAAAGAAAGATGGGCTAAGGAGTGTAAGCTATGTCTGCAGGATGAATCATGAGCGATCACAGCTCATTATTATGGCCTTCAAGTTATCTTGCCACGGTAACAAATTCTTTCTCTATCCACAGAGGACAAGCTAAAGCAAGACTAGTGTTTTAATGGAATTAGCAAATCTTCCAAACCTTTCAAAAAATAGAATATCCATAAACTGTAAAGCCTATTTACAGATCATGGTGTGGTTGTACCTTAAAACAGCCTGAGGATACACAGTGCAACTGCAAAGTTCTTTCATACCAGAGTTCTGACTACAGTAACTAGGGCTCCATCTTTTCACATCATTTGCTAGGCGAAAGCATTATTTCCCCACATATGTTGTGCATAGACATTGTTCCCAGTTTAGATATTATTAAACAATACATGCTAAATAGATATAGAAAAGGTTCCTGGATTTATTCATTAACCTGTAAAGTAGTGGTAGCAAACTGGCCTGGTGAGTAAAAGTGAAGTGATTCTGGCCAATGAGCCAGAGCTGTTGATCCTCAGATTTTGTTAGGAATGTGAAATTAGAGTCCTGCTTTAGGACAGTGCTCCACTTCTAAAAGGGTTACAAATTAGCTTTTATATGTAATATGTGCGTTTTCTGTATGTAAGCTGCAGTTAATGAGTCATACAATAATTGAAGATCCGACCACTGGGACTCCCATGGATCCTGAAAACATGAGTCCTGTTCTGGTGGAACTGCAGGTCGTGCATGCACAGTGCTGCTTCATTTATTCTCTGTGGGGGCCTATAGGGGATAGCTTAAAAACATGGCACAACCCCTTTAGTAGGTCTTATAAACTGTAACTAGGGGGGCTATTGTCCCCTTCCCCATAGGACACATACTTAGTGTTAGCAGACAGTGTCTAGACAATGAAAAGAACGGTTGCAAACTGAGAACAGCCTATGGGACAGAAACAGATAGAGAGAAGCAACGAGAAAATTAAATACTTAAGGAGTATACCAGTGCAGAAGCTTGTGGAGATAATTTGTCTAAACTGACTTTTGGACTCCATAGGAAACTGGAATAGAAAAGGATAAGCAGCACACTCAAAAAAGAGTTGGGCGCAATCCCTCTCAAGGTCATGGACCAGGATTCAATCATTTGTAAAAATTGAGAAAAGTGCTACCTCTTTTCTACATTTTAACTCATTCAGGAAATATAAGTCTTCAGGTGCCTGAACATACTTAACATGTAGACTGTGGAACCTTGCTAAAGACCTACATTCCGCTGAGGATATTGGGGTTTTGATTGTGAGTACAGCAACTTAAAAAGGTGCAAAACTTAATCTGTAATATGGGGGCGGTGGGGAGATTATTGTGCACCTCTTTTTCTAGATGCTTGTACCTAAGTAGGATAGAGAAGTGCAGTGTGAGGAATATTTCTTCAGAGAAAGAACTTGGCCTGTTAACTACTTCTGCAGCCGTGTGAACTGTAATTAATGTGGACATTGCATTTTGTGTAAAAACTGCCAATCCATGCATGCTGAAAACTAAACTGCTTTACTAGAACTTTCTTCAGTAAATAACTTTTCTACAGTTAAATCTGCCTCATCATTGCCTCCAGTGCTTCAGGGGACCCTGCTTTGCACCTCACAGTTCATCACAAGCAAGGGCTCCCCAACCAATAACCAGGCAGGATAACCCTCAGAACTAGAGTGAGCCCTGAAGGGTAGTAAGGTTGTGCATTTCACATCACTGCATGGTCCCAGGGGAGTGATATAGTGAGAGGTATGCTACCAAGAGTAACTACTGCCCTCATTATGGCTTCTACCCTTCCTATCCTTTCTGTACTCCCCTGTGGATCGGTGCATGACCTTGTTGTTTTACCCAGCATCTTGATTGGGACTACTGTGTCGGAGATGAACCCTTAAAAAGGGCCTTTCACTACTCCTGAGATCAACATCCCCCATCACCCCCAACTGCTTACCGCCCCTCTGTACCCTTACTGCAGACTGCTAGCAATTAAGTGATAACTTATAGTAGAAATAATAAAGGAATGGCACAACATAGGGCCATAAGAATAGATGCTCCAGAATGGTTATTACATGGGGAAAGCATAATTAAAACAGGCATGTCAGGAGTGGTGAAAGGTCCTTTAACTGGAGTAGGCTCTAAAAGCACTGCAAGGAATTCTGGACTGCTTATTGGATAGTGTATCTTTCTTGGCCAGGGAAAGCCATGGAGAATATTGCTATTGTGGTCAAAGAATATTGATCCCAAGGTGAACCCATACTAAGAACTGAGTGGTTTAGCACAAAGGAAATCAGGAAAAAAAAGTTTCCTAGCACATAACAATTGAGAAAGCACACAATAATGGTTTTATCATAGGATTCGCGTCCCCTCCTATCCCTTGGTTGAACTTGATGGACTTAGGTCTTTTTTCAACCGTATCAACTATGTAACTGTGTAACATCATGGAGTTAAAAAGTCACTTCTCTTGCATCAATCTTTGTGTAAATCAATAGTACAAGTGAAGATAAAAAATGTAAGATAAGAAATGCATCTTTATTACAGAACAAAAAATCTATCCTTATCAATTTATCAACCAATTCCTCTCCTGCTGCTGCCTTCTACACTTCTTCACTCTGAAATCACTGCTAAAAACTTGAAAGAGGCAGTGGAGAAAAATGATTATAAGCTTACTATGGCATAAGGTTACAACTGCTGCTCATGGAAGTCTATAGAGAAGTGAGGAAGAGCAGGATGTAGAAGCTGTAGTAAGAGAGACTACACAGATACTACTGCTTCCAGGAAATGTTTTCTATCTATTCCAGTACTGGATTCACAACTACACTGCTTATCATTTCTGTATAATGTCCCCCGTGCTGCTGGTTCTTTGTGTGAAAGACACGGGTTAGCAGAATATCCTCACTTATATGTGTACTGTGTGTAGAAGACATCATAACAGTTAGTTGTTTGTCTTTTCTAGAGCTAAGTTAAAGGAAAACTGACAATTAGAAATAGAGCTTGCAGAGAGAAAAAAAAAAAAAGAAGATAAATGCAGCATAAAAGTCGGATAAGGGTCAAATGTAGTGTCATTTCTTATGTACACACAAATGATGGCTTATTCTCAAAATCATCTAAAATAATCAGTATGCTTTAAAGGGGTTGTCCAAGTTATATTTATTGATGACCTATCCTCAGGATAGGTCATCAATATCAGATCGGCAGGGGTCCAACAGCCGACACCCCGCCGATCAGCTGTTTTTAAGAGAAGGTGCGCGCCATGCCAGCGCTGCCTCCTCTTCATTGTTTACCTACTGGCCGTCGCATCTGCAGCGGTGAGCAGGTGTAATTACACCTAAGCCGTCCCATTAAAACAGCTGATCGGCGGGAAGGGGGCGGCTTTCAGACCCTGCCAATCTGATATTGATGACCTATCCTAAGGATAGGTCATCAATAAATATAACTTGGACAACCCCTTTAATTGTTCTTGATAATGATGTTCACATGTCAGCAGTTTTGCGCTACTAACATTCTGGTCCAATATGGCCTAAAGGATAACATCACTAAAAATAGGCAGATATGAAGCTTTACCTTCAAGGGGTCAGTCTAGTCAACATAAAAAAACTTCCTTTTGAATGCTATTGCACTTTGAATAGACACTACTCACCTCCAAGTGTATGTCTGTGAGAAAGTCCACAATCCAGTGAAGGGTGGAGACTTGCAGACGTAAAGTCTTGGCCAGACAGGCATCCATGCTTTGCACTGCATTTATTTTGTGTTTCAAAGCTTTAAGACACTTTTTACACCTTGTTTGACAAGGAGACATGTTTTAGTAGAAAAGGGGGCTGGTTTGCAGGGTAAAAAGGCATGGCTTAAATACGGACCATGCAACAAAAAATGGAGTAAGTCACCACCTTAGGCATATGCCCCACCTTTTCCAATAGCTACACCCCTGCTGTAACATGAATTTAGATTTGCATAGCCTGCCAGTACCCCAGAGGAATATTGCACATAGTTAATTTGTTACGAAATGGGTTAATGTCTACTGTTTACGTTAATTCCACATTTTCTTGGGATGTTTGTGAATCCAAGAGCTGAACTGGGAACATGGATAAGTTATCTGGCCCTGCTCAGTGAGAGGAGATGGGCCTTTTTCATCTCTGGGTCAGGAGCTGAGGTGTGGATCAAGCAGCCAGAGGAAGTAAGGGAAGCAGTTGAATTGACCCGTGCAGTGTGAGGCCTACTCCAAAAGCCTCCATCTTTGCATGCTGAGGAAAAGTTACTATCCTCTGAGAGAGAAAGAAGAACAGAATATACAGAATGTTGAGGGCCGACTTGAAGGACTGGTGCAAAGACAGACATTCAGTGCAATCATTCCTTCTATAACAACAAGGCTTACTCTTAGTGGAAAGGGTGCATCCTCAGGCGTCCACCACACGTTTACAACAAGATTAGTTACATGTTGGAGGAGCTACACCACACTGTGGAAATTAGCACAGCAGTATATATTGGGATTGTTCATCCTTTTGAGGTCACCTTGGAAAGTAGTTTGGATTTGAGAGAAAGAGGCCTCCGTCAGCCACCATCTTCGGCCTGTTATCCATGTGCAGCTTTAAGGAAGTATTGTGTCATGCGTCCTCTGGAGAGTCTAAAACTTAATGCTGCCAGTGTCTTTGATAATGAGACTAAACTGCCTTAGTAACAAAGGGTGGTTGTTACTCCAACATGCCAGGCCTGAGGTGTTGCCTTGACCAACATTACCACTGCCATTAATTGGCATTTCACCTGTCCTCCTGCCTTACATTTTGCCAACTGTTCACCACGTCGAGGACACCCCAACTACCACCAGACAGGAGTCCTCAAAGGGCCAGGATATGACCTGAGGGAAGAAAGTGTGCCACCTCCATTCGCTGCACTCCCCCAGGGAGTTCAGAAGTGAGGGACGGCTATCGTCCCCTACTCTTCCTATTGTGCCATCATCACTGCCTCTCCTTCCCATCTAATATCACTCCCCAGTGGGTCTCTGAACATGTTTAAAATTTAGTTTAAAAATTCCTCAAATAGGGGAATGTCACTTTTTTTATACCAGGAGGTGATGTTGTTATATAGAAGTTACACATGTTACTACACTGTTTGCGTAATAAAACTATCACTATCATTTTGCATCTGTACTTTAATATGGGAAGTTTTTAATTGCAATGCCAACGGGGAACTGACGATGAATATTGGAAGCTGCTCTTACAGATGTGCTACATTAGTAAGTTATATAAAGGTGGTGAAAAGTTAACACTATGCTCTACCGAAGGAGGAAATCTATTGCTTTGTGCGAGCAACATTTATAAAAAAAAAGAAAGATGGGCTGAGGAGTGTAAGCTATGTCTGCAGGATGAATCATGAGACGTCACAGCTCATTATTATGGCCTTCAAGTTATCTTGCCACGGTAACAAATTCTTTCTCTATCCACAGAGGACAAGCTAAAGCAAGACTAGTGTTTTAATGGAATTAGCAAATCTTCCAAACCTTTCAAAAAATAGAATATCCATAAACTGTAAAGCCTATTTACAGATCATGGTGTGGTTGTACCTTAAAACAGCCTGAGGATACACAGTGCAACTGCAAAGTTCTTTCATACCAGAGTTCTGACTACAGTAACTAGGGCTCCATCTTTTCACATCATTTGCTAGGCGAAAGCATTATTTCCCCACATATGTTGTGCATAGTGTGGGGAGTCGCTCTGGTAGACAGCGGTGCGGGTGCAGTTTAGAGGCAAAACAAGGAGTCCAGATTGTGCAACAAACAGTGTTTTATTCACACTTGCACACAAAATGAAAAACAGTCTCTTGGTGACAGTTCACACACAACGGAAATAACGTAGCCAAACAAAAACAGTCCAACACAGGTTCAGTCACCTGGGAGGTGTAGGTGCAGGTTCGCACCACGCTGTCGGCCCAGCCGCAGGAGAATCCAGCTTCAGGTAGCCAGGAACAAAATAGACTGAAGTGGTTTAGAGACGGCTCCACTGATCTGTGCTTGGACTATGGTGCTCAATACTCAGATGGTGTAAGCTTCCAAAGCACCACAAATATAAAGTGAAAAAAATAAGATCAGAGTATGGCACTCAACTTATCTGGAATATGCAGGCAATAGATATTTTCAAATAATTGTAGCATTTATTAAGACACATAATAAAGCAGATATTACAAAGATGAATAAAAAATACAAATTAAAAAAAGTAGAGTGAGTTCTCTGGAAGAATCCATTAGCTCGATTGTACTAAAGAAACATAGTCTGTACAAACTTGGCTATAGAACCACTCCAGATAGTTAAAACACTTTGGGGGATGTAAGATGTGTCCGTGCCCGGTTGGACCGATTCTCACGTTGGTGTATTATATCAAATATTTACTGAGTAGGTGGTGGCGTCCTACCACAAATCTTACCTCGTAGGTGGTCAGTGTCAGTACCAGTAGTCACTTTCTTTGAAACAGTCGGCTCAAATAGACAGATTATTTGGAGCGATTCAGCATAGGCTTTCTTTTTGGAAGAAGTCAACTCAAATCGACGATTGTTTGGGAGGCAATTCGGCATGGACATAACTTTAAAACAGCGACCTTTCCCGGGCATCGATTTATAAGAGACCACTTAGTTTGTAGTATCAAGCGGTATACTCTGCCATAAATGGCGACAAACCTTTCATTCGCCCGGAGGTCTCTTGGTGACAGTTCACACACCGCGAATAGCGTAGCCAAACAAAAACAGTCCAACACAGGTTCAGTCACCTGGGAGGTGTAGGTGCAGGTTCGCACCACGCTGTCGGCCCAGCCGCAGGAGAATCCAGCTTCAGGTAGCCAGGAACAAAATACCTCCTTACTGAGCTCTTTCCTCCTGGACAGAGAACTCCCAGCCCTGTTAGCAGCTCCAGGATAATCACACTCCCAGACACAGCTGCTGGCTGCGTTTATATCAGCCCAAAACATGGACTGGACCGTGGGAGCAGCCACCCACCCTACTCTTTAGCTGCTCCCAGTAAGAGCCGGCCCGGATCGGCTTTGCAGCCATGCTATTTAACAAAGTCAAACAGCACTAGCTGCTGCAGACAAAACCCGGCTCTCACCTCACCGAGGCCAGCAACCTCGGTGACACGTACCTGCCATCACATATGACACCTTGCACCTTACCATACCCCCCTTTGTTCAACCCTGAGGGGTGAACACCGTGAGGCAGTGGACGCGGGACAGGGCATCTGCGTTGCCCTGCAGCGGCCTGCCCTGTGTTCCACGAAAGCTTGAAATTTTGAAGAGATAGGAACCACCTGGTGACCCGAGCATTCCTCTCCTTGGCCTGACTCATCCATTTGAGGGGAATGGTCGGTCACCAAGCTGAACCTCCTCCCTAACAGGTAGTAGCGGAGAGATTCGAGTGCCCACTTGATAGCCAGGCACTCCCTCTCCACTATACTATACCTGGACTCGGCGGGACTGAGCTTACGGCTCAGGAAGACAACGGGATGTTCTTCCCCGTTGACCTCCTGCGACAGTACCGCACCGAGGCCTACCTCCGAGCGTCGGTCTGTACGACAAACTCCTTGTTGAAGTCGGGTGTCACCAAAACCGGGGACCCACACAGGGCCGACTTCAGCGCGGAGAAAGCCTCCTCCGCCTTCTCACTCAGCTAACCCTCCCAGACTTTCGCCCCTTCAACAGGTCTGTCAATGGCGCTGCTATTGTGGCAAAGTGGGGCACAAACCTCATGTAGTAACCTACAATCCCCAGGAACGACTTTACCTGCCTGGTGGTGACGGTCGGGGCCAGTTCGAATAGCCTCTACCTTAGTTACCTGAGGTTTGATGACTCCCGCCCAATTACATATCCCAGATATTTTGTCTCCTCTAACCCTATGGAGCACTTCTTTGGGTTAGCGGTCAGTCGGCTTTCCTCAGGGCATCCTACCGCCTGCACCTTGGGTAAATGGCTTTCCCAGTCGGTGCTGTGGATGACTACATCATCCAAGTAGGCCGGCGTACCGGCGATGTGGTCGCAGCACTATGTCCATTAACCTTTGGAAAGTGGCGGGGCGCCATGCAGGCCAAAGGTAACACCTTGCTAGTGATACAGGCCCTGCGAGTAACAAATGCGGTTTTTCCTTAGCGACTCCGTTAAGGGTACCTGCCAGTACCCTTTAGTGAGGTCCAGCACAGAAAAATAGCGGGCTTGTCCTAAACTTTCAACCAGCTCGTCTACTCGGGGCATGGGATACGCGTCAAACTTGGATACTTCATTTAACTTGCGAGTCGTTGCAGAACACAGCGTCCCATCCGGCTTAGGTATTAGGACTATGGGACTGGCCCCTCACTTTCGACTCCTCAATGACGTCGAGCTTCAGCATTAACTGTACTTCCTCGCGATGGCCCGTCGCCGAGCCTCGGGTACCCGGTATGGTTTTAACCGGATCTTGGCCTGAGGCTCAGTGGCGATGTCATGTTGGATGAGAGGCGTGCGGCCAGGAGGTCCGAGAACACATCCGTGTTCCGACTGATGAACTCCCTGACTTCCTGAACTTGTTTGGAAGACAGGCTGTCTGCAATTTTACCGTGGTTGCTGCTTCACAGGCCTCGAACTGTGGGGCTGGACCCTTTCACCTAGAAGCCCCTGGCCGGGGGCTGTGGTCGTCGGCCGTGTCCTATCTTTCACGGCTTAAGTAAATTCACGTGGTACACCTGCTCCGGCTTGCGCCGCCTGGCTGGTGTACTTTGTAATTACTTCCCTACTCTCGATCACCTCTTAGGGGCCCTGCCACCTAGCTAGAATTTGCTGTCAGGGTGGGTGCCAGAGCCAAAACCCGATCTCCGGATTGAAGCCCCGTGCCGAGCCTGACGATTGTACACCCTACTCTGGGCTTGTTGCGCTGCCTCCATATGCTCCCGGACCAGCGGCAACACCCTTTCTATCCGTTCCTGCATCTGGGTGACATACTCAATGACACTTTTGTGGGGGACAGGCTGTTGTTCCCATGCTTCCTTGGCGATATCCAACAGGCCCGGGTGTCTGCCATAAAGCAGTTCGAAGGCGAGAACCCAGTAGAGGCCTGGGGTACCTCTCGCTCTGCGAACATGAGATAGGGCAGAAGCAGGTCCCAGTCCTTCCCATCTCTAGACACCACCCTTTTTAACATATTTTTAGAGTTTGGTTAAACCTCTCCAACAAGACCGTCTGTTTGCGGATGGTAAACGGACGTCCGTAACTGCTTTATACGCAACAATTTACACAGTTCCTTCATTACTTTGGACATAAAGGGGTCCCTTGGTCTGTCAGAACCTCTTTTGGCAGGCCCACACGGGAAAACATCTCCATTAACTCTTTGGCAATGAGCCTAGCTGAGGTATGTACAGAGGCACCGCCTCCGGATACCGAGTGGCATAGTCGAGAACTACCAGAATGTGTTGGTGGCCCTGGCAGACTTTGGTACAGGCCCAGTAAATCCATAGCGATTCGCTCAACGGTGCTTCAATAATTGGCAGAGGTACCAGAGGACTACAGGAAATGAGGCTGGGGGCTGGTTATCTGACAGGTTGGACAGGACTTACAATAATTTTCTACCTCCTTGAACACACTGGGCCAATAAAACCGCTGCAGTATGCGGTCCTGGGTTTTCTGCACCCCAGGTGTCCCCAAGAACATGTTGGTGGGCAAGCTCCATGACAAGCTTGCGATACGCTGTGGGCACCACCAACTGTTCAACAGGTTCCACCTCGGACTTGGTTACCCGATACAACATATCCTGTAGAACAATAAATCGTGGGAACATTAATTCAGCCCCTGGTTTCTGGGGTTTCCATCAATTTCAGCACATTCTCCCAGGCCCTGGTTAGGGTTTGGTCCCGGTGTTGTGCGGTCCCAAAATTTTCCCGGGAGACATTGAGGTCTGCCAACTCAGGTCCCGGTGGCAAGTCCTCCGTGTCTCCCACCATTACACTCAGTGGGGTTGTCTCCCCCTCTACCGCTGGAGCAGTGGTCACCCCACCGGCCCTTCAGACTCGGGCTCCCAGGGTTCTGGCCTTCCAGCGGTATCAGGCCACTCTACTAGGGTCACCCTGTCTCGGGTCCTCAGATACCTTTATTGACCACTGGCGCGGAAAACAGGAAGTCCCTCCCAAGTATTAGTTCATGTGGGAGTTTAGTAGCGACAGCCACCTCGTGGGTCCACCTACCAGCCGCTGTGGACAAAGTCACTGAGTGCAGTGGGGTAGTCTTTCAGGTCTCCGTGGATGCACAGGACCCGACTTTACGGCCAGTATACTCCACAGGCCGTACAGGGCAGCCGCTTACCAGGGAGACTAAACTCCCGGAGTCCAGCAGAGCCACTGCCAGCGAATCTCCCACCTCTACTGGCACAGGTGGTTATGGTCTTGCACCTCAGCGGGTGCCAGTTGCTTACAGCTTCCGTGCATACAAGGAGTGAGCACTCCGCATAGTTCACCTCCATCGGCTCATCCCGGCGCGGACAGTCGGCCCTGATGTGGCCTGGCCTCTGACACCTCCAGCATACCACGGGCGGACTCGCAGGGTATCTTCCGTACAGGCCGCTCTGTCGCCGGGCGTCGGGAACTGGGGGCAGAGAGCCTCCGGGGGTTGACTGACCCCTTCCAGCAGAGACTCCTCAGGTTTCTGGTGGCCTCGTGCCGCTCCACCAGGTCGACCATCTCCCAGGGCATTGGTGGGCGATGCCTGGCCGACCCAGTGCTGGAGAGAGTAAGGCAAAGCCCTCCAGAAGACATCGGCTAACAGACGGTCGAGCATAGCAGTGGGAGTCAGTATGTCTGGCTGCAGCCATTTTGCAACCGTTGTAGCAAGTCATAGTATTGTGGCCTGGCGGGTTCAGCCACGTTAAAGTCCCACTGGTGGACACGCTGAGCCGGACCAAAACATTCACCCCAGTCTTGCCAGGATCTCACCTTTCACAGTTGGGTAGTCAGCGGCTTGGTCATCTGGGAGGTCAAAAATACTTGCTGGGTCCAGGCGCCAGGAACGGAGCGGCGACCTCTGCCCACTGTTCTGGGGTAATTTCTCCTCACGGCCACCTTCTCGAACACCGCCAGATAGGTCTCCCATCATCCGAGGGTCATCTTAAGGATCGCGGCACGGACAGCTTCCGGGCATCATGGAGCTGTGGTGAGCGCCCTGCCGCTTGCAACGCCTATCACGTGCTGTAGCAGTAGCTGGTTGGTCTCCCGCTGCTGCACGTTAGCCTCTATGAGGGCTTTCTGCCGCCTCATGTTGTCGGGGATCATGGGCTGCAACTTTGCCGGCTTAATATAGGACATTCACTTTCTCAGCAAAAACAAAGTTCGGCGTTCACGCCAGCCTCACTGCGCATGCCGCATCCTCCACCAAATGTGGGAGTCGCTCTGGTAGACAGCGGTGCGGGTGCAGTTTAGAGGCAAAACAAGGAGTCCAGATTGTGCAACAAACAGTGTTTATTCACACTTGCACACAAATGAAAAACAGTCTCTTGGTGACAGTTCACACACAACGGAAATAACGTAGCCAAACAAAAACAGTCCAACACAGGTTCAGTCACCTGGGAGGTGTAGGTGCAGGTTACGCACCACGCTGTCGGCCCAGCCGCAGGAGAATCCAGCTTCAGGTAGCCAGGAACAAAATACCTCCTTACTGAGCTCTTTCCTCCTGGACAGAGAACTCCCAGCCCTGTTAGCAGCTCCAGGATAATCACACTCCCCAGACACAGCTGCTGGCTGCGTTTTATATCCAGCCCAAAACATGGACTGGACCGTGGGGAGCAGCCACCCACCCTACTCTTTAGCTGCTCCCAGTAAGAGCCGGCCCGGATCGGCTTTGCAGCCATGCTATTTAACAAAGTCAAACAGCACTAGCTGCTGCAGACAAAAACCCGGCTCTCACCTCACCGAGGCCAGCAACCTCGGTGACATGTACCTGCCATCACATATGACACCTTGCACCTTACCACAATAGACATTGTTCCCAGTTTAGATATTATTAAACAATACATGCTAAATAGATATAGAAAAGGTTCCTGGATTTATTCATTAACCTGTAAAGTAGTGGTAGCAAACTGGCCTGGTGAGTAAAAGTGAAGTGATTCTGGCCAATGAGCCAGAGCTGTTGATCCTCAGATTTTGTTAGGAATGTGAAATTAGAGTCCTGCTTTAGGACAGTGCTCCACTTCTAAAAGGGTTACAAATTAGCTTTTATATGTAATATGTGCGTTTTCTGTATGTAAGCTGCAGTTAATGAGTCATACAATAATTGAAGATCCGACCACTGGGACTCCCATGGATCCTGGAAAACATGAGTCCTGTTCTGGTGGAACTGCAGGTCGTGCATGCACAGTGCTGCTTCATTTATTCTCTGTGGGAGCCTATAGGGATGGCTTAAAAACATGGCACAACCCCTTTAGTAGGTCTTATAAATCTGTAACTAGGGGCTATTGTCCTTCCCCATAGGACACATACTTAGTGTTAGCAGACAGTGTCTAGACAATGAGAAAGAACGGTTGCAAACTGAGAACAGCCTATGGGACAGAAACAGATAGAGAGAAGCAACGAGAAAATTAAATACTTAAGGAGTATACCAGTGCAGAAGCTTGTGGAGATAATTTGTCTAAACTGACTTTTGGACTCCATAGAGAAACTGGAATAGAAAAAGATAAGCAGCACACTCAAAAAAAGAGTTGGGCGCAATCCTCTCAAGGTCATGGACCAGGATTCAATCATTTGTAAAAATTGAGAAAAGTGCTACCTCTTTTCTACATTTTAACTCATTCAGGAAATATAAGTCTTCAGGTGCCTGAACATACTTAACATGTAGACTGTGGAACCTTGCTAAAGACCTACATTCCGCTGAGGATATTGGGGTTTTGATTGTGAGTACAGCAACTTAAAAAGGTGCAAAACTTAATCTGTAATATGGGGGCGGTGGGGAGATTATTGTGCACCTCTTTTTCTAGATGCTTGTACCTAAGTAGGATAGAGAAGTGCAGTGTGAGGAATATTTCTTCAGAGAAAGAACTTGGCCTGTTAACTACTTCTGCAGCCGTGTGAACTGTAATTAATGTGGACATTGCATTTTGTGTAAAAACTGCCAATCCATGCATGCTGAAAACTAAACTGCTTTACTAGAACTTTCTTCAGTAAATAACTTTTCTACAGTTAAATCTGCCTCATCATTGCCTCCAGTGCTTCAGGGACCCTGCTTTGCACCTCACAGTTCATCTCGCGCAAGAGGCTCCCCAACCAATAACCAGGCAGGATAACCCTCAGAACTAGAGTGAGCCCTGAAGGGTAGTAAGGTTGTGCACTTCACATCACTGCATGGTCCCAGGGAGATAGTAGTGAGAGGTATGCTACCAAGAGCTAACTACTGCCCTCATTATGGCTTCACCCTTCCTATCCTTTCTGTACTCCCCTGTGGATCGGTGCATGACCTTGTTGTTTTACGCATCTTGATTGGGACTACTGTGTGAGATGAACCCTTGAAAGGGCCTTTCACTACTCCTGAGATCAACATCCCCATCACCCCAACTGCTTACCGCCCCTCTGTACCCTTACTGCAGACTGCAAGCAATTAAGTGATAACTTATAGTAGAAATAATAAAGGAATGTCACAACATAGGGCCATAGAATAGATGCTCCAGAATGGTTGTACATGGGAAAGCATAGAGTAAAACAGGCATGTCAGGAGTGGTGAAAGGTCCTTCAACTGGAGCTAGGCTCTAAAGCACTGCAAGGGAATTCTGGTCTGCTTATTGGATAGTGTATCTTTCTTGGCCAGGGAAAGCCATGGAGAATATTGCTATTGTGGTCAAAGAATATTGATCCCAAGGTGAACCCATACTAAGAACTGAGTGGTTTAGCTACTAAAGGAAATCAGGAAAAAAGTTTCCTAGCACATAACAATTGAGAAAGCACACAATAATGGTTTTATCATAGGATTCATGTCCCCTCCTATCCCTTGGTTGAACTTGATGGACTTAGGTCTTTTTCAACCGTATCAACTATGTAACTGTGTAACATCATGGAGTTAAAAAGTCACTTCTCTTGCATCAATCTTTGTGTAAATCAATAGTACAAGTGAAGATAAAAATGTAAGATAAGAAATGCATCTTTATTACAGAACAAAAAATCTATCCTTATCAATTTATCAACCAATTCCTCTCCTGCTGCTGCCTTCTACACTTCTTTCACTCTGAAATCACTGCTAAAAACTTGAAAGAGGCAGTGGAGAAAAATGATTATAAGCTTACTATGGCATAAGGTTACAACTGCTGCTCATGGAAGTCTATAGAGAAGTGAGGAAGAGCAGGATGTAGAAGCTGTGGTAAGAGAGACTACACAGATACTACTGCTTCCAGGAAATGTTTTCTATCTATTCCAGTACTGGATTCACAACTACACTGCTTATCATTTTCTGTATAATGTCCCCCGTGCTGCTGGTTCTTTGTGTGAAAGACACGGGTTAGCAGGAATATCCTCACTTATATGTGTACTGTGTGTAGAAGACATCATAACAGTTAGTTGTTTGTCTTTTCTAGAGCTAAGTTAAAGGAAAACTGACAATTAGAAATAGAGCTTGCAGAGAGAAAAAAAAAAAAAGAAGATAAATGCAGCATAAAAGTCGGATAAGGGTCAAATGTAGTGTCATTTCTTATGTACACACAAATGATGGCTTATTCTCAAAATCATCTAAAATAATCAGTATGCTTTAAAGGGGTTGTCCAAGTTATATTTATTGATGACCTATCCTCAGGATAGGTCATCAATATCAGATCGGCAGGGGTCCAACAGCCGACACCCCCGCCGATCAGCTGTTTTAAGAGAAGGTGCGCGCCATGCCAGCGCTGCCTCCTCTTCATTGTTTACCTACTGGCCGTCGCATCTGCAGCGGTGAGCAGGTGTAATTACACCCAAGCCGTCCCATTAAAACAGCTGATCGGCGGGAAGGGGGGCGGCTTTCAGACCCCTGCCAATCTGATATTGATGACCTATCCTAAGGATAGGTCATCAATAAATATAACTTGGACAACCCCTTTAATTGTTCTTGATAATGATGTTCACATGTCAGCAGTTTTGCGCTACTAACATTCTGGTCCAATATGGCCTAAAGGATAACATCACTAAAAATAGGCAGATATGAAGCTTTACCTTCAAGGGGTCAGTCTAGTCAACATAAAAAAAACTTCCTTTTGAATGCTATTGCACTTTGAATAGACACTACTCACCTCCAAGTGTATGTCTGTGAGAAAGTCCACAATCCAGTGAAGGGTGGAGACTTGCAACGTAAAGTCTTGGCCAGACAGGCATCCATGCTTTGCACTGCATTTATTTTGTGTTTCAAAAGCTTTAAGACACTTTTTACACCTTGTTTGACAAGGAGACATGTTTTAGTAGAAAAGGGGGCTGGTTTGCAGGGTAAAAAGGCATGGCTTAAATGCGGACCATGCAACAAAAAAATGGAGTAGAGTAAAATGAAGCCAATAAATAGCTGGTGTACAGTTATACTAGACAGTGTATAAATACATTAGATTTACCAGCCATCAGTAGCCAGTATAATAAATAAGGTGTTTAAAGGGGTTATCCTCGAAAAGATAATAATGACTTATCTTCAGGATAGGTCATCATTATCACATCCGCATGGTCCAAGTCCCGCATTCCCGCCAATCAGCAGTTTCAGGGAGCTGACACAGGCTCCTGGCAGATTTCCAAGGACCGCACCATATATGGTAAAGCGGCAGTGCTTGGTACTGCAGCTGAGCTCCATTAACTTGAATCAGGCTGAGCTGCAACTATGCCATGTGACCAATGCACAGTGATGTCATTAGCCTAGGAAGAGGCTGCGGCTCTCAAGTCCTCTTCTAACAGCTGATCAGCAAGGGTCCCGGGTGTCGCACCCATGCAGATTTGATACGGATGACCTTTCCTCGATAAACCCTTTGAGGTTACTTGGTTTACTATTACAGTGTTTCCCAACCAGTGTGCCTCCAGCTGTTGCAAAACTACAACTCCCAGCATGCCCGGACAGCCTTTTGCTGTCCGGGCATGCTGGGAGCTGTAGTTTTGCAACAGCTGGAGACACACTGGTTGGGAAACACTGTACTATTAGAAACTATTAGTAAATGTGCCCCAGTGACTTATATTTACTGTTTCTATTAATTTTAGAAGGGGAATTTTAATAATCATTTGCAAGTAATCCCTCTATTTGTTTGAATATATAGCTTACAATTAATAAATAAATACATATATAAATAAATTTAAAATATTAAAGAAAGACTATACATAAACAGTTCAAATGAGAAAATAAAAAATTACAGCTAGAGGAACCAAGTGTTCTTATATTTTATAGATGACCATAATTTCTTGGTCAATACTTCACTGACTATTGTAAGACTCTTGTCAAACAGTTGAGAAATATTACAGTTTGATATCATATAAAAATCATGTCACCACATCAAGCATGTTTACTCTGCTTTGAATTGTGTTATACCTGCCAACTATACAACCTGTGAGGTGAGAATGGGAGCTTAAGGGTTAGCGCTGTTTTACTTAACATATGACTGCACAAGATGTTTTCTCGCATTTCGACAATGGTGAATTTAAATGAAGGGTGTAACTTGTAAGGAACTGTGCAATGTCAATAGCAGATGTTCAAAGACAAGTGAGATTTTAAACGGTTAGAAATCAATGCCTGCTCTACTTACCCATGAAATTACAATGCCAGAAAAGCAATTAATATGTTTTTCCCACACATGCTTTTTCTACTTCTCTTATTTAAACTTCTAGTCAATTTAATGATGAATTGTGAAATCATAGTTGGCCACTAGGTGGCAGTGTTTACATCGAATCTACATAAACAAAATGGAACGAGCATTATTTTATTGTTCATATACTCTGGTTATTATAGACAGAATTTAATTACTAGATATTCATGGCAGGTTAAGTACCTAAACAGAATGCTTAAAAAGTGTAAAAAGGTTTAATGAATTAAATATCTATATACTGTTTAAAAATGATAATTTTATGATTTCATAGTTCATGACATCGGCTAGACCGTGAATATCTGTGCCCTCACCCTCCTCATCAAACATTACATTATCTATGTGTCAGCTGCTATGACATCACAGCTAATTAAAAGTTATAATTTTACTTTAGAAGTGATTCGAACATTGCTTACTTCCTTGATCAGATCACCATGAAATACCAACAAACTTGTCGAGTTAGTAATAAAGGGTTGTCCTTTGACTTTAAGACAATACATTAAATAATTTGCTTTCTTTTGTAGCTTCCATCTTAAAAATATTTCTTATACCTTCTTTTCTCTTGCATACGATACTACCAAAATGCTTGTGCATGCTCTTGTAATTTCCCAACTGAACTACTGTAATATCCACTTCTGTTACATTCCATCAAATATAATGGCACTTGTCTAATCTAACCTCAACTCAGCTGCTCTAATCTCACCCACATCTCCAGATTCTTACAGACTCTCTTCTCTGCCCTAACCTTTAATAGCTGCGGATCTGCCCAAAAGTAGAATTAAATATTCTTGAATTAGCATACAAGGCCTTTCACAACCTGAACCATCTGTACTAATTTCTAATATTGACACCCTAAGCAGAGGGGGAATATGATTGTGGAAAGGAACCCCCTAACTCCTGTAGTTTTGTATGCATAGTTTTGTAGATTTATGAAAGGATAGCTTTAGTTTTATCGTAAGGATCATGCTTCTGCTTAGCGTTGTACTGTAGAGAAGGTGCAGTTCAGGAACTGATGTAACTTCCTGTCTTATCGCTCTCTTTTTCTCACCAGAAGAACTGGAGATAACATTTACCTCCCACCCACTCTATTTTAATCACTACTAGTCAGCTTTTTATTTCACTTGTCTAAAGTATGTATTATCATATTTGTTATTTGCTATTGCTGTTGTATATCTTGTACTATGTGCAATTCCATGATGACAATAAAGAGTTACATGATAGCATCATCCTTATAGGCCCAAGGGATGGGCAGTCCCACACCTCTCTAAAGGTCTTCTCCACAGGGGTTTTTCCTCTCATGCACACTCTAGGATGACTCTTTGTAAGTCAGTGGCATGCTGTGGCTAAAGATGTGGCCATTATGACATCCAAAATAAAGGGGGGAAATTCATTATTCTTTATTTTAGATTTTTTTTTATTTGTGAGTTTTCCATGCAATTGTCACTTTTCTAGTCGCAATTAGTATTTTTGTATCCCTTACAAAAAAGGGTATGGTGTGGGCAGGTGTTTTTCCCTTTTTCCATACACTCTGTACTGCCCCAATCTACTAATTCTACTCCCAATCCCACTAGACCAGGCATGGCCAACCTGCGGCTCTCCTACAATTCCCACCATTCCCTGCTGTAGGCTGATAACTGTATGCAGTCTGGGCATGCGGGGAGTTGTAGCTCTGTAACAGTTAGAGAGCCGCAGGTTGGCCATCCCTGCTCCACCATAAGCTCATTTGGACAGGAGTCCTTCCTGCTCTGTCACTGTCTTTTATTCTGTCTTATTTTTATTCATTGTACAGTTACAGATTAATTCTCCCTATATCACACTGAACAGAGCCACAGAAGATAATAGTACAAGAATAATGATTAGAGATGAGCAACGTTTTGTAAAATTTGATTCAGAGAATTTTCCAAACTTCGACAATAAATTCAATTTGTGATGATGATGAATTCATTCGTCTCGAATCACTAAAAATCAGGTATGTCACAGTGGCTGAGGGAATGTATGGAGCTGGCTGCTACAGTAAGCCCGCTTCATATGCTTTGGCTGGTTAGGTGTGTGGCACAATAGGCAAATGATTGCTGTTGGGGCCTGAAATCTCCTGAAAATGCCCCTTTGCTATGAGAATTACATAAAGGGGGCCACATGGGGCATTTGCAGTGTGACAGAAGAAAAATGCCCCTCTTATCCCTAGTTGCGAACCTCAACCCCTCTCTTGCCCTACAACTGGATAATATACACACATCGCTGTAATATATTACTCCGGACTTTAATACTGAGGTATGGGAAGTTTATGTATAAAATAACAGATAACTATGAATGCTGCAGCAGCAAACAAGGTGCACGTGGCGATTACACTCAACGTGCAGTCTCCCTGCTGTCTCCCTCCATTCTCACTACAGTTTCAAAAAACTCTCCATACAATCTCCCTGCACTGCCCCGATACTCTCCCTATCCAATTATTTTTTTAAACAGTTTTCAACAACACCTTCCCTATGCTCAGCTCCAAGTGAAGTGGCAGAGACTGTGCTGGATGAGGCTTTTATAGGGCTGTGACATCCCAGTGGAATTGATGGCTGCATGTCATTTTGGGTGATCTCACATTCCCAGGCTTCTTAATTTCAATTTGTAACACAAGCAGCCGCCATTTTAGAATTTTTTATTTTTTTTTACCATGAAGCGTGAGGAAATTCGGCATCGTGGCGAATTAAATTTTTCCTAAACTTTAGATCGAATTCCACTTTGGGTGCTTCGATTCGCTTAACAAATGAGGATTATAATAATAATAATGATAGTAAAACAAATGCTGACTTTACAATGATGGCATTCCAGTGGTAAAGCAGTGAAATCAGAGGAGCTCGAATTCCAGGTGTTTTTCATGCCAAACTATCAACCTGTTTTACAACACAATGTAATCTGTGTTCTGTTCACAAGATACAGACTGCCTTAACTGTAAGCATGTAGTATGCTTATTGATTTGCTGTAAATCAGTGGCAGTGAAGTAGTTATAAGTGGTGTATAGGGAGCAATAGCACCCAGCAACCGGTGTCTGTATTTAATCTAAAAAGGGTTAAATAGGATAGAGGATGTTTAGAGATGTCACGAACATAAAATTTTCCGTTCGCGAACTGCGAACGCGAACTTCCGCAAATGTTCGCGAACGGGCGAATGGGGCGAACAGGGCAAACCGGGCGAACAGGGCGAATTTTAAAACCCACAAGGACTCTTTCTGGCCACAATAGTGATGGAAAAGTTGTTTCAAGGGGACTAACACCTGGACTGTGGCATGCCGGAGGGGGATCCATGGCAAAACTCCCATGGAAAATTACGTAGTTGACGTAGAGTGTGGTGAGTTGAATTCGCAATGCGATTAATATAACCTGTATTAATCGCATTGCAAATTCAAGTTAGAGCTGGGTTCCTAATGGTTGTATTGCTAGAATATAATGAAGATTGAGAATATAGTGCTATATTCGTGAATTTGTGATATTCGTTATCTTCGTCAATTCTAGCAATACAACCATTAGAAACTTCCGCTCTAAGTTAAATTCGCAATGCGATTAATACAGGTTATATATAATCGCATTGCGAATTCAACTGAGAGCTGGGTTCCTAATGATTGGCTTGCTAGAATATAATGAAGATTGAGAATATAGTGCTATATTCGTCAATTTGTGATATTCGTTATCTTCATCAATTCTAGCAATACAACCATTAGAAACTTCCGCTCTAAGTTGAATTCGCAATGCGATTAATACTGGTTATATTAATCGCATTGCGATTACAACTACTAACACTGCAGCTTCAGAATGAATCTAAGATGAATGCCATCCTTGCTTTTTTAAAGGAGGTGGAAGGGTCTGGGAGGGAGGGTATGCTGATTGGCTGGAATGTGTCTTCTGACTGTGAGGTACAGGGTCAAAGTTTGCTCAATGATAAAGTATAGGTGCGAACACGGTTCGCCGGCGAATAGTTCGCGACATCACTAATGATGTTTACTTACCTAATATATTTTATAGAGATTGAGCATTTGAGGCTTTGTTTTTATTATTAAAGCATTTGCATTTATTTAAAAGATGATATGCTTGCAGCCACCACTAGCAAGGGAATTTACTGCATACTACTATACATTGAACTCAATAATAACACAGTCTGCAGGAAGCTCCCTCTAATGATAGTGGGCTCCTCGAGGATGAGGAGTAGAAAGAAACAAGTAGTGGTGGTAGCACCATATCTTGCAGGCTGTTGCCCAGGTCTACCCAGCACTGCTTCACAGGGGCTGTTGCCTGACTACCACCACTACCTGTGGGCTTTCTGCCTCCTCCTTGAGGAGCACACTTTACTTACTTCCTGGAACTAGTGCAGCACTCCAGTATTCTGATAAAGGTTTAAATGGATTTTAAACTGGGAGTCCACACAATAAAAGATATTCATCACTTTCAACTTTGTGAAGTGCAGGAGTCGTTTGTTTACTTATTTCTGGCCTAGGGTCCATCTCCTGCAAACAAACCTTGTAGACTGTGTGCCAATGAACTCAACAGAAATTTTCTAAATCTATGTCTAGGTTGGGGTTTTGGAGCTCTGTATGAAAAACAAAGCTCCAATCATCATAAAGATATATGAAGAAGACGGCCTTTCACCATACTTGATATGTTTTATTAACTAATTTTAATCCCCATGAAATAACAACTGTACCATATTTTCTAATAACTTCATGTTTCTGTTATGCTTCCTAGAAATGTATACGAATAAATTGACAACTCGGTGTTACCGTTTTCCTTGTCAAATTTATTGCTACAGAGTAAGGCCTCCTGCACACGACCGTATTTAGTGTCTGTGTCCGATTAGCAATTTTGCAGATTGCACACCCATTCATTTCTAGGGTCTGCCATAAAAAAAAGAACCACACATGGATGTCATCCGTGTGCTGTCCACATCCATTTGTCCATTCCACAAAAATGTAGAACAAGTCCTAATCTTGGACACAAAATGCGGACCACTGACCCATAGAAGTCGATTGTTCCACAGAAAACTAAACAACGCAACACAGACACCACACAGACATCATCTGTCTTTTGAGAATCCGTGTCTTGAAACAGATGTAGTTGTGTGCAAGGACAAATCTTGAAATGGTAACAGCCAGTTGTTAATGTATTTATACATTTTTGTAGGAATAGCAGAAGAATAGCACAATGTTCTTAGAAAGCATGCTTCCTAAATTGTTCTTCTATAATCATCGAATTTTGGAACTAAAAATATGATAATACTTAGTCCCCTATAAGATACACATATGAGGTAAGAAGTACTTATGAGAAGGTGCAGTATCATCTCATGTTCATTGCTTGGTAAAATTACACTTTAGTGATAAGTAAATGGTTTAACAATGTCATTCTGTAATGATGCTTGTATATACAGAATTAGGCATGAGGCTCAGATGAATATTTTGTACCTAAATCCAGAAGCTTCATGCTATTTATCTGAGCATGGGGAAACTGGAAACTGGGGAGGATCAATAGGCACAGGAAGTGTTGCTCTCTTACATACAGGAACAAGTATTTTACTGTACATAAGGAAAAAAACAGGAG
>JAKVIS010001765.1:0-28972 GCA_033119425.1 Bufotes viridis
TCACCCCAGAACAAAATATATGTTTTTGCAGGACACTATTATATCTTGGCCAGCCACAGCTGAAACCACTAGATTCATGGGTATTGCTATTTTGGCAATTGAATTTCACCCCAGAACAAAATATATGTTTTGGCGGACACTATTATATTTTGGCCAGCCACAGCTGGGAAACCACCAGATTTAGGGTATTGCTATTTTGGCAATTGAATTTCACCCCAGAACAAAATATATGTTTTGGCGGACACTATGAATCTTGGCCAGCCAACAGCTGGGAAACCACTAGATTTAGGGTATTGCTATTTTTGGCAATTGAATTTCACCCCAGAACAAAATATATGTTTTGGCGGACACTATTATATTTTGCCAGCCACAGCTGAAACCACTGATTTATGGTATTGCTATTTTGGCAATTGAATTTCACCCCAGAACAAAATATATGTTTTTGCAGGACACTATGAAACTTGGCCAGCCACAGCTGAAACCACTGATTTATGGTATTGCTATTTGGCAATTGAATTTCACCCCAGAACAAAATATATGTTTTAGGCGGACACTATGATAGTCTTGGCCTGTCAGCAGCTGGGACCACCAGATTGAGGGTATTGCTGTTTTTGGCAATTGAATTTCACCCCAGAACAAAATTCATGTTTTGGCGGACACTATTATATTTGCCAGCCAGTGCTGGGACACCACTGATTTAGGGTATTGCTATTTTGGCAATTGAATTCTCACCCCAGAACAAAATATATGTTTTCGCAGGACACTATGAATCTTGGCCAGCCATAGCTGAAACCACTGATTTATGGTATTGCTATTTTGGCAATTGAATTTCACCCCAGAACAAAATATATGTTTGGCGGACACTATTATATCTTGGCCAGCCAGAGCTGGAACACCATGATTCGATGGTATTGCTATTTTTGGCAATTGAATTTCACCCCAGAACAAATATATGTTTATGCGGACTACTTATAGAATCTTGACAGCCAACAGCTGAGACACCAGATTTGAGGTATTGCTATTTTGGCAGTTGAATTTCACCCCAGGACAAAATATATGTTTTGGCGGACACTATTATAATTTGCCAGTCAGAGCTGAAACCACTGATTTATGGTATTGCTATTTTGGCAATTGAATTTCACCCCAGAACAAAATATATGTTTTGGCGGACACTATTATAGTTTGCCAGCCAGAGCTGAAACCACTGATTTATGGTATTGCTATTTTGGCAATTGAATTTCACCCCAGAACAAAATATATGTCTTTGCAGGACACTATGAAACTTGGCCAGCCACAGCTGGGACACCACTGATTTATGAGTATTGCTGTTTTGGCAATTGAATTTCACCCCAGAACAAAATTTATGTTTTGGCGGACACTATTATAGTTTGCCAGCCACAGCTGAAACCACTGATTTATGGTATTGCTATTTTGGCAATTGAATTTCACCCCAGAACAAAATTTATGTTTTGGCGGACACTATTATAGTTTGGCCAGCCACAGCTGAAACCACTGATTTATGGTATTGCTATTTTGGCAATTGAATTTCACCCCAGAACAAAATATATGTTTTGCAGGACACTATGAAACTTGGCCAGCCAGAGCTGGAACACCACTGATTTAGGGTATTGCTATTTTGGCAGTTGAATTTCACCCCAGAACAAAATATATGTTTTTGCGGACACTATATAGTTTGTCAGCCAGAGCTGGGACACCAGATTTATGGTATTGCTATTTTGGCAATTGAATTTCACCCCAGAACAAAATATATGTCTTTGCAGGACACTATGATAACTTGGCCAGCCAGAGCTGAAACCACTGATTTATGGTATTGCTATTTTGGCAATTGATTTTAACCCCAGAACAAAATATATGTTTTGGCGGACACTATTATAGTTTGTGCCAGCCAGTGCTGAAACCACTGATTTATGGTATTGCTATTTTGGCAGTTGAATTTCACCCCAGAACAAAATTATATGTTTTGACGGACACTATTATAGTTTGCCAGCCAGAGCTGAAACCACTGATTTATGGTATTGCTATTTTGCCAATTGAATTTCACCCCAGAACAAAATATATCCTTTGCAGGACACTATGAAACTTGGCCAGCCACAGCTGAAACCACTGATTTATGGTATTGCTATTTTGGCAATTGAATTTCACCCCAGAACAAAATTTATGTTTTGGCGGACACTATTATAGTTTGCCAGTCAGAGCTGAAACCACTGATTTATGGTATTGCTATTTTGGCAATTTAGTTTCACACCAGAACAAAATTTATGTCTTTGGCAGGACACTATGAGAGTTGGCCAGCCAGAGCTGAAACCACTGATATATGGTATTGCTATTTTGGCAATTTAGATTTCACCCCAGAACAAAGAATATCCTTTGCAGGACACTATGAAACTTGGCCAGCCACAGCTGAAACCACTGATTTATGGTATTGCTATTTTGGCAATTGAATTTCACCCCAGAACAAAATTTATGTTTTGGCGGACACTATTAGAGTTTGCCAGCCAGAGCTGAAACCACTGATTTATGGTATTGCTATTTTGGCAATTGAATTTCACCCAGAACAAAATATAGTCTTTTCAGGACACTATGAAACTTGGCCAGCCAGAGCTGAAACCACTGATTTATGGTATTGCTATTTTGGCAATTGAATTTCACCCCAGAACAAAATATATGTTTTGGCGGACACTACTATAGTTTGCCAGCCAGCTGCTGAGACCACCAGATTTATGGTATTGCTATTTTGGCAATTGAATTTCACCCCAGAACAAAATTAATGTTTTGGCGGACACTATTATAGTTTGCCAGCCAGAGCTGAAACCACTGATTTATGGTATTGCTATTTTGGCAATTGAATTTCACCCCAGAACAAAATATATCCTTTGCAGGACACTATGAAACTTGGCCAGCCACAGCTGGAAACCACTGATTTATGGTATTGCTATTTTGGCAATTGAATTTCACCCCAGAACAAAATATATGTTTTGGCGGACACTACTATAGTTTGCCAGCCAGAGCTGGGACACCAGATTATGGTATTGCTATTTTGGCAATTGAATTTCACCCCAGAACAAAATATATGTTTTTGCAGGACACTGATTATAGTTTGCCAGCCAGAGCTGAAACCACTAGATTTATGGTATTGCTATTTTGGCAATTGAATTTCACCCAGAACAAAATATATGTTTTGGCGGACACTATTATAGTTTGCCAGCCAGTGCTGGGACCACTAGATTTATGGTATTGCTATTTTGGCAGTTGAATTTCACCCCAGAACAAAATATATGTTTTGGCGGACACTATTATAGTTTGCCAGCCAGAGCTGAAACCACTGATTTATGGTATTGCTATTTTGGCAATTGAATTTAACCCCAGAACAAAATATATGTTTTGGCGGACACTATTATAGCTTGGCCAGCCAGAGCTGGAACCACTAGATTTATGGAATTGCTATTTTGGCAGTTGAATTTCACCCCAGAACAAAATATATGTTTTGACGGACACTATTATAATTTGCCAGCCAGAGCTGAAACCACTGATTTATGGTATTGCTATTTTGCCAATTGAATTTAACCCCAGAACGAAATGTATCCTTTGCAGGACACTATGAAACTTGGCCAGCCACAACTGAAACCACTGATTTATGGTATTGCTATTTTGGCAGTTTAATTTCACCCAGAACAAAATATATGTTTTGGCGGACACAATTATAATTTGCCAGCCAGAGCTGAAACCACTGATTTATGGTATTGCTATTTTGCCAATTGAATTTCACCCCAGAACAAAATATATGTTTTGGCGGAAACTATTATAGTTTGCCAGCCAGTGCTGGGACATCAGATTTAGGGGATTGCTAGTTTGGCTGTTGAATTTCACCCCAGTACAAAATATATGTTTTGGCGGACACTATTATAATTTGCCAACTAAAGCTGAAACCACTGATTTATGGTATTGCTATTTTGCCAATTGAATTTCACCCCAGAACAAAATATATGTTTTGGCGGACACTATCATAATTTGCCAGCCAGAGCTGAAACCACTGATTTATGGTATTGCTATTTTGGCAATTGAATTACACCCCAGAACGAAATATATCCTTTGCAGGACACTATGAAACTTGGCCAGCCACAACTGAAACCACTGATTTATGGTATTGCTATTTTGGCAATTGAATTTCACCCCAGAATAAAATTTATGTTTTGGCGGACACTATTATAGTTTGCCAGTCAGAGCTGAAACCACTGATTTATGGTATTGCTATTTTGGCAATTGAATTTCACCCCTGAACAAAATATATCCTTTGCAGGACACTATGAAACTTGGCCAGCCACAGCTGAAACCACTGATTTATGGTATTGCTATTTTGGCAATTGAATTTCACCCCAGAACAAAATATATCCTTTGCAGGACACTATGAAACTTGGCCAGCCACAGCTGAAACCACTGATTTATGGTATTGCTATTTTGGCAATTGAATTTCACCCCAGAACAAAATATATGTTTTGGCGGACACTAATATAGTTTGCCAGCCAGTGCTGGGACACCAGATTTATGGGATTGCTATTTTGGCATTTGAATTTCACCCAGAACAAAATATATGTTTTGGCGGACACTATTATAGTTTGCCAGCCAGAGCTGAAACCACTGATTTATGGTATTGCTATTTTGGCAATTGAATTTAACCCCAGAACAAAATATATGTTTTGGCGGACACTATTATAGTTTGCCAGCCAGTGCTGGGACACCAGATTTAGGGGATTGCTATTTTGGCAGTTAAATTTCACCCCAGAACAAAATATATGTTTTGACGGACACTATTATAATTTGTCAGCCAGAGCTGAAACCACTGATTTATGGTATTGCTATTTTGCCAATTGAATTTCACCACCAGAACGAAATATATCCTTTGCAGGACACTATGAAACTTGGCCAGCCACAACTGAAACCACTGATTTATGGTATTGCTATTTTGGCAATTGAATTTCACCCCAGAACAAAATTTATGTTTTGGCGGACACTATTATAGTTTGCCAGTCAGAGCTGAAACCACTGATTTATGGTATTGCTATTTTGGCAATTGAATTTCACCCCAGAACAAAATATAGCCTTTTCAGGACACTATGAAACTTGGCCAGCCACAGCTGAAACCACTGATTTATGGTATTGCTATTTTGGCAATTGAATTTCACCCCAGAACAAAATATATGCTTTGGCGGACACTACTATAGTTTGCCAGCCAGTGCTGGAACACAAGATTTATGGGATTGCTATTTTAGCATTTCAATTTCACCCCAGAACAAAATTTATGTTTTGGCGGACAATATTATAGTTTGCCAGCCAGAGCTGAAACCACTGATTTATGGTATTGCTATTTTGGCAATTGAATTTCACCCCAGAACAAAATTTATGTTTTTTGCGGACACTTTTATAGTTTGCCAGCCAGAGCTGAAACCACTGATTTATGGTATTGCTATTTTGGCAATTGAATTTCACCCCAGAACAAAATATATCCTTTGCAGGACACTATGACCCTGGGTTCAGACCTGAGCGTTCTAAAACGCGCGTTTTACGCGCTTTTGTCGCGCGTATTTCAGCCGCTTTTGCAAATAGGGAACGCTGCAGTAAACGCTGCTGTTCTTGTGATTGACTACTGTGGTGTCAATCACAAACGCACGTCAAACGCCCAAAAGAAGCTCAAGTACTTGTTTATACGTTAGGCGTTTTACAGCGCGTTCAAACGCGGCTGTAAAACGCTCAAGTGTGAACCACTCCCATAGGGATGCATTGGTTTTAATCTGTTGAGCGTTTTACAGCGCGTTTGAACGTGCTGTAAAACGCTCAGGTGTGAACCCAGGGTGAAACTTGGCCAGCCACAGCTGAAACCACTGATTTATGGTATTGCTATTTTGGCAATTGAATTTCACCCCAGAACAAAATATATCCTTTGCAGGACACTATGAAACTTGGCCAGCCACAGCTGAAACCACTGATTTATGGTATTGCTATTTTGGCAATTGAATTTCACCCCAGAACAAAATATATGTTTTAGCGGACACTACTATAGTTTGCCAGCCAGTGCTGGGACACCAGATTTATGGGATTGCTATTTTGGCATTTGAATTTCACCCCAGAACAAAATATATGTTTTGGCGGACACTATTATAGTTTGCCAGCCAGAGCTGAAACCACTGATTTATGGTATTGCTATTTTGGCAATTGAATTTCACCCCAGAACAAAATATATGTTTTGGCGGACACTACTATAGTTTGCCAGCCAGTGCTGGGACACCAGATTTATGGAATTGCTATTTTGGCATTTGAATTTCACTTCAGAACAAAATATATGTTTTGGCGGACACTATTATAGTTTGCCAGCCAGAGCTGAAACCACTGATTTATGGTATTGCTATTTTGGCATTTGAATTTCACCCCAGATCAAAATATATGTTTTGACGGACACTATTATAATTTGCCAGCCAGAGCTGAAACCACTGATTTATGGTATTGCTATTTTGCCAATTGAATTTCACCCCAGAACGAAATGTATCCTTTGCAGGACACTATGAAACTTGGCCAGCCACAACTAAAACCACTGATTTATGGGATTGCTATTTTGGCAATTGAATTTCACCCCAGAACAAAATGTACAGATGTAGCATGGTTAGCACTCCTTTTTTCTGAGATTTCTGAGTTTGGTTATCTAATCTAAGCAAACACCTTTAATTGCTTTTCAATGGCTTTTTTCTCAAGATAATTAAATGAGTTAAGAAATTTGAGTTAACAGCGGGAGTGCTAACCCTGCTGCATCTGTATGTTTTGGCGGACACTATTATAGTTTGCCAATCAGAGCTGAAACCACTGATTTATGGTATTGCTATTTTGGCAATTGAATTTCACCCCAGAACAAAATTTATGTTTTGGCGGACACTATTATAGTTTGCCAGCCCCAGCTGAAACAACTGATTTATGGTATTGCTATTTTGGCAATTGAATTTCACCCCAGAACAAAATATAGCCTTTTCAGGACACTATGAAACTTGGCCAGCCACAGCTGAAACCTCTGATTTATGGTATTGCTATTTTGGCAATTGAATTTCACCCCAGAACAAAATTTATGTTTTGGCGGACACTATTATAGTTTGCTAGCCAGAGCTGAAACCACTGATTTATGGTATTGCTTTTTTAGCAATTGAATTTCACCCCAGAACGAAATATATCCTTTGCAGGACACTATGAAACTTGGCCAGCCACAACTGAAACCACTGATTTATATTATTGCTATTTTGGCAATTGAATTTCACCCCAGAACAAAGTATATCCTTTGCAGGACACTATGAAACTTGGCCAGCCACAGCTGAAACCACTGATTTATGGTATTGCTATTTTGGCAATTGAATTTCACCCCAGAACAAAGTATATCCTTTGCAGGACACTATGAAACTTGGCAAGCCACAGCTGAAACCACTGATTTATGGTATTGCTATTTTGGCAATTGAATTTATCCCCAGAACAAAATATATGTTTTGGCGGACACTACTATAGTTTGCCAGCCAGTGCTGGGACACCAGATTTATGGGATTGCTATTTTGGCATTTCAATTTCACCCCAGAACGAAATTTATGTTTTGGACACTATTATAGTTTGCTAGCCAGAGCTGAAACCACTGATTTATGGTATTGCTATTTTGGCAATTAAATTTCACCCCAGAACAAAGTATATCCTTTGCAGGACACTATGAAACTTGGCCAGCCAGAGCTGAAACCACTGATTTATGGTATTGCTATTTTGGCAATTGAATTTCACCCCAGAATGAAATAGATCTTTTGCAGGACACAATGAAACTTGGCCAGCCACAGATGAAACCACTGATTTATGGTATTGCTATTTTGGCAATTGAATTTCACCCCAGAACAAAATTTATGTTTTGGCGGACACTATTATAGTTTGCCAGCCAGAGCTGAAACCACTGATTTATGGTATTGCTATTTTGGCAATTGAATTTCACCCCAGAACAAAGAATTTCTTTTGCAGGACATTATGAAACTTGGCCAGCCACAGATGAAACCACTGATTTATGGTATTGCTATTTTGGCAATTGAATTTCACCCCAGAACAAAATATATGTTTTAGCGGACACTACTATAGTTTGCCAGCCAGTGCTGGTATACCAGATTTAGGGGATTGCTATTTTGGCATTTGAATTTCACCCCAGATTAAAATATATGTTTTGGCGGACACTATTATAGTTAGCCAGCCAGAGCTGAAACCACTGATTTATGTTATTGCTATTTTGGCAATTGAATTTCACCCCACAACAAAATATATCCTTTGCAGGACACTATGAAACTTGGCCAGCCACAGCTGAAACCACTGATTTATGGTATTGCTATTTTGGCAATTGAATTTCACCCCAGAAAAAAATTTATGCTTTGGCGGACACTATTATAGTTTGCCAGCCACAGCTGAAACCACTGATTTATGGTATTGCTATTTTGGCAATTGAATTTCACCCCAGAACAAAATTTATGTTTTGGCGGACACTATTATAGTTAGCCAGCCAGAGCTGAAACCACTGATTTATGCTATTGCTAATTTGGCAATTGAATTTCACCCCAGAACAAAGTATATCCTTTGCAGGACACTATGAAACTTGGCCAGCCACAGCTGAAACCTCTGATTTATGGTATTGCTATTTTGGCAATTGAATTTCACCCCAGAACAAAATTTATGTTTTGGCGGACACTTTTATAGTTTGGCCAGCCAGAGCTGAAACCACTGATTTATGGTATTGCTATTTTGGCAATTGAATTTAACCCCAGAACAAAGTATATCTCTTTGCAGGACACTATGAAACTTGGCCAGCCACAGCTGAAACCACTGATTTATGGTATTGCTATTTTGGTAATTGAATTTCACCCCAGAACAAAATATATGTTTTGGCGGACACTACTATAGTTTGCCAGCCAGTGCTGGGACACCACTGATTTATGGGATTGCTATTTTGGCATTTGAATTTCACCCCAGAACAAAATATATGTTTTGGCGGACACTATTATATTTTGCCAGCCAGAGCTGGAAACCACTGATTTATGGTATTGCTATTTTGGCAATTGAATTTCACCCCAGAACAAAATATATCCTTTGCAGGACACTATGAAACTTGGCCAGCCACAGCTGAAACCACTGATTTATGGTATTGCTATTTTGGCAATTGAATTTCACCCCAGAACGAAATTTATGTTTTGGCGGACACTATTATAGTTTGCCAGCCAGATCTGAAACCACTGATTTATGGTATTGCTATTTTGGCAATTGAATTTCACCCCAGAACAAAGTATATCCTTTGCAGGACACTATGAAACTTGGCCAGCCACAGATGAAACCACTGATTTATGGTATTGCTATTTTGGCAATTGAATTTCACCCCAGAACAAAATTTATGTTTTGGCGGACACTATTATAGTTAGTCAGCCAGAGCTGAAACCACTGATTTATGCTATTGCTAATTTGGCAATTGAATTTCACCCCAGAACAAATTATATCCTTTGCAGGACACTAAGAAACTTGGCCAGCCACAGCTGAAACCTCTGATTTATGGTATTGCTATTTTGGCAATTGAATTTCACCCCAGAACAAAATTTATGTTTTGGCGGACACTATTATAGTTAGTCAGCCAGAGCTGAAACCACTGATTTATGCTATTGCTAATTTGGCAATTGAATTTCACCCCAGAACAAAATATATGTCCTTTGGCAGGACACTATGAAACTTGGCCAGCCACAGCTGAAACCACTGATTTATGGTATTGCTATTTTGGCAATTGAATTTCACCCCAGAACAAAATTTATGTTTTGGCGGACACTATTATAGCTTTGCTAGCCAGCAGCTGAAACCACTGATTTATGGTATTGCTTTTTGGCAATTGAATTTCACCCCAGAACAAAATATATCCTTTGCAGGACACTATGAAACTTGGCCAGCCACAACTGAAACCACTGATTTATATTATTGCTATTTTGGCAATTGAATTTCACCCCAGAACAAAGTATATCCTTTTGGCGGACACTATGAAACTTGGCCAGCCACAGCTGAAACCACTGATTTATGGTATTGCTATTTTGGCAATTGAATTTCACCCCAGAACAAAATATATGTTTTGGCGGACACTATTATAGTTTGCCAGCCACAGCTGAAACAACTGATTTATGGTATTGCTATTTTGGCAATTGAATTTCACCCCAGAACAAAATATAGTTTTTGCAGGACACTATGAAACTTGGCCAGCCACAGCTGAAACCACTGATTTATGGTATTGCTATTTTGGCAATTGAATTTCACCCCAGAACAAAATATATGTTTTGGCGGACACTACTATAGTTTGCCAGCCAGTAGCTGGGACACCAGATTTATGGGTATTGCTATTTTAGCATTTCAATTTCACCCCAGAACAAAATATATGTTTTGCGGACACTATTATAGCTTGGCTAGCCAGAGCTGAGAACCACTGATTTATGGTATTGCTATTTTGGCAATTGAATTTCACCCCAGAACAAAGTATATCCTTTGCAGGACACTATGAAACTTGGCCAGCCACAGCTGAAACCACTGATTTATGGTATTGCTATTTTGGCAATTGAATTTCACCCCAGAACGAAATATATGTTTTGCAGGACACTATGAAACTTGGCCAGCCACAGCTGAAACCACTGATTTATGGTATTGCTATTTTGGCAATTGAATTTCACCCCAGAACAAAATATATGTTTTGGCGGACACTATTATAGTTTGCCAGCCAGAGCTGAGACACCACTGATTTATGGTATTGCTATTTTGGCAATTGAATTTCACCCCAGAACAAAATATATGTTTTGCAGGACACTATTATACTTTGCCAGCCACAGCTGAAACCACTGATTTATGGTATTGCTATTTTGGCAATTGAATTTCACCCCAGAACAAAATATATGTTTTGGCGGACACTATGATACTTTGCCAGCCACAGCTGAAACCACTGATTTATGGTATTGCTATTTTGGCAATTGAATTTCACCCCAGAACAAAATATATGTTTTGGCGGACACTATTATATTTTGCCAGCCAGAGCTGAAACCACTGATTTATGGTATTGCTATTTTGGCAATTGAATTTCACCCCAGAACAAAATATATGCTTTGCAGGACACTATGATACTTTGCCAGCCACAGCTGAAACCACTGATTTATGGTATTGCTATTTTGGCAATTGAATTTCACCCCAGAACAAAATATATGTTTTGGCGGACACTATTATACTTTGCCAGCCACAGCTGAAACCACTGATTTATGGTATTGCTATTTTGGCAATTGAATTTCACCCCAGAACAAAATATATGTTTTGGCGGACACTATTATACTTTGCCAGCCACAGCTGAAACCACTGATTTATGGTATTGCTATTTTGGCAATTGAATTTCACCCCAGAACAAAATTATATGTTTTAGCGGACACTATTATAACTTGGCCAGCCACAGCTGAAACCACTGATTTATGGTATTGCTATTTTGGCAATTGAATTTCACCCCAGAACAAAATATATGTTTTGGCGGACACTATGATATCTTGGCCAGCCACAGCTGAAACCACTGATTTATGGTATTGCTATTTTGGCAATTGAATTTCACCCCAGAACAAAATATATGCTTTGCAGGACACTATGATACTTTGCCAGCCACAGCTGAAACCACTGATTTATGGTATTGCTATTTTGGCAATTGAATTTCACCCCAGAACAAAATATATGTTTTGCGGACACTATTATATTTTGCCAGCCACAGCTGAAACCACTGATTTATGGTATTGCTATTTTGGCAATTGAATTTCACCCAGAACAAAATATATGTTTTGGCGGACACTATTATATTTTGCCAGCCACAGCTGAAACACACTGATTTATGGTATTGCTATTTTGGCAATTGAATTTCACCCCAGAACAAAATATATGTTTTGCGGACACTATTATATTTTGCCAGCCAGCAGCTGGGACACCACTGATTTATGGTATTGCTATTTTGGCAATTGAATTTCACCCCAGAACGAAATTTATGTTTTGGCGGACACTATTATATTTTGCCAGCCACAGCTGAAACCACTGATTTATGGTATTGCTATTTTGGCAATTGAATTTCACCCCAGAACAAAATATATGCTTTGGCGGACACTATTATATTTTGCCAGCCACAGCTGAAACCACTGATTTATGGTATTGCTATTTTGGCAGTTGAATTTCACCCCAGAACAAAATATATGTTTTGGCAGGACACTATTATATTTTGCCAGCCACAGATGAAACCACTGATTTATGGTATTGCTATTTTGGCAATTGAATTTCACCCCAGAACAAAATTTATGTTTTGGCGGACACTATTATATTTTGCCAGCCACAGCTGAAACCACTGATTTATGGTATTTGCTATTTTGGCAATTGAATTTCACCCAGAACAAAGATATATGTTTTGGCAGGACATTATTATATTTGGCCAGCCACAGCTGAAACCACTGATTTATGGTATTGCTATTTTGGCAATTGAATTTCACCCCAGAACAAAATATATGTTTAGTGGACACTATTATAGTTTGCCAGCCACAGCTGAAACCACTGATTTATGGTATTGCTATTTTGGCAATTGAATTTCACCCCAGAACAAAATATATGTTTTGGCGGACACTATTATATTTTGCCAGCCACAGCTGAAACCACTGATTTATGGTATTGCTATTTTGGCAATTGAATTTCACCCAGAACAAAATATATGTCTTTGGCAGGACACTATTATATTTTGCCAGCCACAGCTGAAACCACTGATTTATGGTATTGCTATTTTGGCAATTGAATTTCACCCCAGAACAAAATATATGTTTTGCAGGACACTATTATATTTTGCCAGCCACAGCTGAAACCACTGATTTATGGTATTGCTATTTTGGCAATTGAATTTCACCCCAGAACAAAATATATGTTTTGGCGGACACTATTATAGTTTGCCAGCCACAGCTGAAACCACTGATTTATGGTATTGCTATTTTGGCAATTGAATTTCACCCCAGAACAAAATATATGTCTTTGGCAGGACACTATGATATCTTGGCCAGCCACAGCTGAAACACTCTGATTTATGGTATTGCTATTTTGGCAATTGAATTTCACCCCAGAACAAAATATATGTTTTGCGGACACTATTATATTTTGCCAGCCACAGCTGAAACCACTGATTTATGGTATTGCTATTTTGGCAATTGAATTTCATCCCCAGAACAAAGTATATGCTTTTGCAGGACACTATTATATCTTGCCAGCCACAGCTGAAACCACTGATTTATGGTATTGCTATTTTGGCAATTGAATTTCACCCCAGAACAAAATATATGTTTTGTGGACACTATTATAGTTTGCCAGCCACAGCTGAAACCACTGATTTATGGTATTGCTATTTTGGCAATTTGAATTTCACCCCAGAACAAAATATATGTTTTGGCGGACACTATTATATTTTGCCAGCCACAGCTGAAAGCCACTGATTTATGGTATTGCTATTTTGGCAATTGAATTTCACCCCAGAACAAAATATATGTTTTGGCAGGACACTATTATATTTTGCCAGCCACAGCTGAAACCACTGATTTATGGTATTGCTATTTTGGCAATTGAATTTCACCACAGAACAAAATATATGTTTTGGCGGACACTATTATAGTTTGCCAGCCACAGCTGAAACCACTGATTTATGGTATTGCTATTTGTGGCAATTGAATTTCACCCCAGAACAAAGTATATGCTTTGGCGGACACTATCATATTTTGCCAGCCACAGCTGAAACCACTGATTTATGGTATTGCTATTTGGCAATTGAATTTCACCCCAGAACAAAATATATGTTTTGGCAGGACACTATTATATTTTGGCCAGCCACAGCTGAAACCACTGATTTATGGTATTGCTATTTTGGCAATTGAATTTCACCCCAGAACAAAATTTATGTTTTGGCGGACACTATTATATTTAGCCAGCCACAGCTGAAACCACTGATTTATGGTATTGCTATTTTGGCAATTGGAATTTCACCCCAGAACAAATTATATGTTTTGGCAGGACACTATTATACTTTGCCAGCCACAGCTGAAACCACTGATTTATGGTATTGCTATATTTTGGCAATTGAATTTCACCCAGAACAAAATTTATGTTTTGGCGGACACTATTATATTTTGCCAGCCACAGCTGAAACCACTGATTTATGGTATTGCTATTTTAGCAATTGAATTTCACCCCAGAACAAAATATATGCTTTGGCAGGACACTATGTATATCTTGGCCAGCTACAGCTGAAACCACTGATTTATGGTATTGCTATTTTGGCAATTGAATTTCACCCCAGAACAAAATATATGTTTTGGCAGGACACTATTATATTTTGCCAGCCACAGCTGAAACCACTGATTTATGGTATTGCTATTTTGGCAATTGAATTTCACCCCAGAACAAAGTATATGTTTTGCAGGACACTATTATATTTTGCCAGCCACAGCTGAAACCACTGATTTATGGTATTGCTATTTTGGCAATTGAATTTCACCCCAGAACAAAATATATGTTTTGGCGGACACTATTATATTTTGCCAGCCAGCAGCTGAAACCACTGATTTATGGTATTGCTATTTTGGCAATTGAATTTCACCCCAGAACAAAATATATGTTTTGGCGGACACTATTATATTTTGCCAGCCACAGCTGAAACCACTGATTTATGGTATTGCTATTTAGGCAATTGAATTTCACCCAGAACAAAATTATATGTTTTTGGCGGACACTATTATATTTTGCCAGCCACAGCTGAAACCACTGATTTATGGTATTGCTATTTTGGCAATTGAATTTCACCCCAGAACAAAATTTATGTTTTGGCGGACACTATTATAGTTTGCCAGCCACAGCTGAAACCACTGATTTATGGTATTGCTATTTTGGCAATTGAATTTCACCCCAGAACAAAATTTATGCTTTTGGCAGGACACTATGAATCTTGGCCAGCACAGCTGGAACCACTAGATTTATGGTATTGCTATTTTGGCAATTGAATTTCACCCCAGAACAAAATATATGTTTTGGCGGACACTATTATATTTTGCCAGCCACAGCTGAAACCACTGATTTATGGTATTGCTATTTTGGCAATTGAATTTCACCCCAGAACAAAATATATGCTTTTCAGGACACTATGATATTTTGCCAGCCACAGCTGAAACCACTGATTTATGGTATTGCTATTTTGGCAATTGAATTTCACCCCAGAACAAAATATATGTTTTGGCGGACACTATTATATTTTGCCAGCCACAGCTGAGACACCACTGATTTATGGTATTGCTATTTTGGCAATTGAATTTCACCCCAGAACAAAATTTATGTTTTGGCGGACACTATTATATTTTGCCAGCCACAGCTGAAACCACTGATTTATGGTATTGCTATTTTGGCAATTGAATTTCACCCCAGAACAAAATATATGTTTTGGCAGGACACTATGATATCTTGCCAGCCACAGCTGAAACCACTGATTTATGGTATTGCTATTTTGGCAATTGAATTTCACCCCAGAACAAAATTTATGTTTTGGCGGACACTATTATATTTTGCCAGCCACAGCTGAAACCACTGATTTATGGTATTGCTATTTTGGCAATTGAATTTTACCCCAGAACAAAATATATGTTTTGGCGGACACTATCATATTTTGCCAGCCACAGCTGAAACCACTGATTTATGGTATTGCTATTTTGGCAATTGAATTTCACCCCAGAACAAAATATATGTTTTGGCGGACACTATTATATTTTGCCAGCCACAGCTGAAACCACTGATTTATGGTATTGCTATTTTGGCAATTGAATTTCACCCAGAACAAAATATATGTTTTGGCGGACACTATTATATTTTGCCAGCCACAGCTGAAACCACTGATTTATGGTATTGCTATTTTGGCAATTGAATTTCACCCCAGAACAAAATATATGTTTTGGCGGACACTATTATATTTTGCCAGCCACAGCTGAAACCACTGATTTATGGTATTGCTATTTTGGCAATTGAATTTCACCCCAGAACAAAATATATGTTTTGGCGGACACTATTATATTTTGCCAGCCACAGCTGAAACCACTGATTTATGGTATTGCTATTTTGGCAATTGAATTTCACCCCAGAACAAAATATATGTTTTGGCGGACACTATTATATTTGGCCAGCCACAGCTGAAACCACTGATTTATGGTATTGCTATTTTGGCAATTGAATTTCACCCCAGAACAAAATATATGTTTTGGCGGACACTATTATATTTTGCCAGCCACAGCTGGAAACCACTGATTTATGGTATTGCTATTTTGGCAATTGAATTTCACCCCAGAACAAAATATATGTTTTGGCGGACACTATTATATTTTGCCAGCCACAGCTGAAACCACTGATTTATGGTATTGCTATTTTGGCAATTGAATTTCACCCCAGAACAAAATATATGTTTTGGCGGACACTATTATATTTTGCCAGCCACAGCTGAAACCACTGATTTATGGTATTGCTATTTTTGGCAATTGAATTTCACCCCAGAACAAAATATATGTTTTGCGGACACTATTATATTTTGCCAGCCACAGCTGAAACCACTGATTTATGGTATTGCTATTTTGGCAATTGAATTTCACCCCAGAACAAAATATATGTTTTGGCGGACACTATTATATTTTGCCAGCCACAGCTGGAAACCACTGATTTATGGTATTGCTATTTTGGCAATTGAATTTCACCCCAGAACAAAATATATGTTTTGGCGGACACTATTATATTTTGCCAGCCACAGCTGAAACCACTGATTTATGGTATTGCTATTTTGGCAATTGAATTTCACCCCAGAACAAAATATATGTTTTGGCGGACACTATTATATTTTGCCAGCCACAGCTGAAACCACTGATTTATGGTATTGCTATTTTGGCAATTGAATTTCACCCCAGAACAAAATATATGTTTTGGCGGACACTATTATATTTTGCCAGCCACAGCTGAAACCACTGATTTATGGTATTGCTATTTTGGCAATTGAATTTCACCCCAGAACAAAATTTATGTTTTGGCGGACACTATGATATCTTAGCCAGCCACAGCTGAAACCACTGATTTATGGTATTGCTATTTTGGCAATTGAATTTCACCCCAGAACAAAATATATGTTTTGGCGGACACTATTATATTTTGCCAGCCACAGCTGAAACCACTGATTTATGGTATTGCTATTTTGGCAATTGAATTTCACCCCAGAACAAAATATATGTTTTGGCGGACACTATTATATTTTGCCAGCCACAGCTGAAACCACTGATTTATGGTATTGCTATTTTGGCAATTGAATTTCACCCCAGAACAAAATATATGTTTTGGCGGACACTATTATATTTTGCCAGCCACAGCTGAAACCACTGATTTATGGTATTGCTATTTTGGCAATTGAATTTCACCCCAGAACAAAATATATGTTTTGGCGGACACTATGATATCTTGGCCAGCCACAGCTGAAACCACTGATTTATGGTATTGCTATTTTGGCAATTGAATTTCACCTCAGAACAAAATATATGTTTTGGCGGACACTATTATATTTTGCCAGCCACAGCTGAAACCACTGATTTATGGTATTGCTATTTTGGCAATTGAATTTCACCCCAGAACAAAATATATGTTTTGGCGGACACTATTATATTTTGCCAGCCACAGCTGAAACCACTGATTTATGGTATTGCTATTTTGGCAATTGAATTTCACCCCAGAACAAAATTTATGTTTTGGCGGACACTATTATATTTTGCCAGCCACAGCTGAAACCACTGATTTATGGTATTGCTATTTTGGCAATTGAATTTCACCCAGAACAAAATATATGTTTTGGCGGACACTATTATATCTTTGCCAGCCACAGCTGAAACCACTGATTTATGGTATTGCTATTTTGGCAATTGAATTTCACCCCAGAACAAAATATATGTTTTGGCGGACACTATTATATTTTGCCAGCCACAGCTGAAACCACTGATTTATGGTATTGCTATTTTGGCAATTGAATTTCACCCCAGAACAAAATATATGTTTTGGCGGACACTATTATATTTTGCCAGCCACAGCTGAAACCACTGATTTATGGTATTGCTATTTTGGCAATTGAATTTCACCCCAGAACAAAATATATGTTTTGGCGGACACTATTATATTTTGCCAGCCACAGCTGAAACCACTGATTTATGGTATTGCTATTTTGGCAAGTGAATTTCACCCCAGAACAAAATTTATGTTTTGGCGGACACTATTATATCTTGGCCAGCCACAGCTGGGACCACCAGATTCATGGTATTGCTATTTTGGCAATTGAATTTCACCCCAGAACAAAATATATGTTTTGGCGGACACTATTATATTTTGCCAGCCACAGCTGAAACCACTGATTTATGGTATTGCTATTTTGGCAATTGAATTTCACCCCAGAACAAAATATATGTTTTGGCGGACACTATTATATTTTGCCAGCCACAGCTGAAACCACTGATTTATGGTATTGCTATTTTGGCAATTGAATTTCACCCCAGAACAAAATATATGTTTTGGCGGACACTATTATATTTTGCCAGCCACAGCTGAAACCACTGATTTATGGTATTGCTATTTTGGCAATTGAATTTCACCCCAGAACAAAATATATGTTTTGGCGGACACTATTATAGTTTGCCAGCCACAGCTGGAAACCACTGATTTATGGGTATTGCTATTTTGGCAATTGAATTTCACCCCAGAACAAAATATATGTTTTGGCGGACACTATATATTTTGCCAGCCACAGCTGAAACCACTGATTTATGGTATTGCTATTTTGGCAATTGAATTTCACCCCAGAACAAAATATATGTTTTGGCGGACACTATTATATTTTGGCCAGCCACAGCTGAAACCACTAGATTTATGGTATTGCTATTTTGGCAATTGAATTTCACCCCAGAACAAAATATATGTTTTGGCGGACACTATTATATTTTGCCAGCCACAGCTGAAACCACTGATTTATGGTATTGCTATTTTGGCAATTGAATTTCACCCCAGAACAAAATATATATGTTTTGGCGGACACTATTATATTTTGCCAGCCACAGCTGAAACCACTGATTTATGGTATTGCTATTTTGGCAATTGAATTTCACCCCAGAACAAAATTATATGTTTTGGCGGACACTATTATATTTTGCCAGCCACAGCTGAGAACCACTGATTTATGGTATTGCTATTTTGGCAATTGAATTTCAACCCAGAACAAAATATATGTTTTGGCAGGACACTATTATACTTTGCCAGCCACAGCTGAAACCACTGATTTATGGTATTGCTATTTTGGCAATTGAATTTCACCCCAGAACAAAATATATGTTTTGGCGGACACTATGATATTTTGCCAGCCACAGCTGAAACCACTGATTTATGGTATTGCTATTTTGGCAATTGAATTTCACCCCAGAACAAAATTTATGTTTTGGCGGACACTATTATATTTTGCCAGCCACAGCTGAAACCACTGATTTATGGTATTGCTATTTTGGCAATTGAATTTCACCCCAGAACAAAATATATGTTTTGGCGGACACTATTATATTTTGCCAGCCACAGCTGAAACCACTGATTTATGGTATTGCTATTTTGGCAATTGAATTTCACCCCAGAACAAAATATATGTTTTGGTGGACACTATGATATTTGGCCAGCCACAGCTGAAACCACTGATTTATGGTATTGCTATTTTGGCAATTGAATTTCACCCCAGAACAAAATATATGTTTTGGCGGACACTATTATAGTTTGCCAGCCACAGCTGAAACCACTGATTTATGGTATTGCTATTTTGGCAATTGAATTTCACCCCAGAACAAAATATATGTTTTGGCGGACACTATTATATCTTGCCAGCCACAGCTGAAACCACTGATTTATGGTATTGCTATTTTGGCAATTGAATTTCACCCCAGAACAAAATATATGTTTTGGCGGACACTATGATATCTTGGCCAGCCACAGCTGGAACCACTAGATTTATGGTATTGCTATTTTGGCAATTGAATTTCACCCCAGAACAAAATATATGTTTTGGCGGACACTATGATATCTTGGCCAGCCACAGCTGAAACCACTGATTCATGGTATTGCTATTTTGGCAATTGAATTTCACCCCAGAACAAAATATATGTTTTAGGCGGACACTATTATATTTTGCCAGCCACAGCTGAAACCACTGATTTATGGTATTGCTATTTTGGCAATTGAATTTCACCCCAGAACAAAATATATGTTTTGGCGGACACTATGATATTTTGGCCAGCCACAGCTGAAACCACTGATTTATGGTATTGCTATTTTGGCAATTGAATTTCACCCCAGAACAAAATATATGTTTTGGCGGACACTATTATATTTTGCCAGCCACAGCTGAAACCACTGATTTATGGTATTGCTATTTTGGCAATTGAATTTCACCCCAGAACAAAATATATGTTTTGGCGGACACTATTATATTTTGCCAGCCACAGCTGAAACCACTGATTTATGGTATTGCTATTTTGGCAATTGAATTTCACCCCAGAACAAAATATATGTTTTGGCGGACACTGTTATATTTTGCCAGCCACAGCTGAAACCACTGATTTATGGTATTGCTATTTTGGCAATTGAATTTCACCCCAGAACAAAATATATGTTTTGGCGGACACTATTATATTTTGCCAGCCACAGCTGAAACCACTGATTTATGGTATTGCTATTTTGGCAATTGAATTTTACCCCAGAACAAAATTTATGTTTTGGCGGACACTATCATATTTTGCCTAGCCACAGCTGAAACCACTGATTTATGGTATTGCTATTTTGGCAATTGAATTTCACCCCAGAACAAAATATATGTTTATGTCGGACACTATTATATTTTGGCCATGCCACAGCTGAAACCACTGATTTATGGTATTGCTATTTTGGCAATTGAATTTCACCCCAGAACAAAATATATGTTTTGGCGGACACTATTATATTTTGCCAGCCACAGCTGAAACCACTGGATTTATGGTATTGCTATTTTGGCAATTGAATTTCACCCCAGAACAAAATATATGTTTTGGCGGACACTATGAATCTTGGCCTGCCACAGCTGGGACCACCAGATTCAGGGTATTGCTATTTTGGCAATTGAATTTCACCCCAGAACAAAATATATGTTTTAAGGACACTATTATATTTTGCCAGCCACAGCTTGAAACCACTGGGATTTATGGTATTGCTATTTTGGCAATTGAATTTCACCCCAGAACAAAATTTATGTTTTGGCGGACACTATTATATTTTGCCAGCCACAGCTGAAACCACTGATTTATGGTATTGCTATTTTGGCAATTGAATTCACCCCAGAACAAAATATATGTTTTTGGCGGACACTATTATATTTTTGCCAGCCACAGCTGGAAACCACTGATTTATGGGTATTGCTATTTTGGCAATTGAATTTCACCCCAGAACAAAATATATGTTTTGGCGGGACACTATCATATCTTGCCAGCACAGCTGAAACCACTGATTTATGGTATTGCTATTTTGGCAATTGAATTTCACCCCAGAACAAAATATATGTTTTGGCGGACACTATTATATTTTGCCAGCCACAGCTGAAACCACTGATTTATGGTATTGCTATTTTGGCAATTGAATTTTCACCCCAGAACAAAATATATGTTTTGGCGGACACTGTATATTTTGCCAGCCACAGCTGAAACCACTGATTTATGGTATTGCTATTTTGGCAATTGAATTTCACCCCAGAACAAAATATATGTTTTGGCGGACACTATTATATTTTGCCAGCCACAGCTGAAACACACTGATTTATGGTATTGCTATTTTGGCAATTGAATTTCACCCCAGAACAAAATATATGTTTTGGCGGACACTATGATATTTTGCCAGCCACAGCTGAAACCACTGATTTATGGTATTGCTATTTTGGCAATTGAATTTCACCCCAGAACAAAATATATGTTTTGGCGGACACTATTATATTTTGCCAGCCACAGCTGAAACCACTGATTTATGGTATTGCTATTTTGGCAATTGAATTTCACCCCAGAACAAAATATATGTTTTGGCGGACACTATTATATTTTGCCAGCCACAGCTGAAACCACTGATTTATGGTATTGCTATTTTGGCAATTGAATTTCACCCCAGAACAAAATATATGTTTTGGCGGACACTATGATATCTTGGCCTAGCCACAGCTGAAACCACCAGATTTATGGTATTGCTATTTTGGCAATTGAATTTCACCCCAGAACAAAATATATGTTTTGGCGGACACTATTATATCTTGGCCAGCCACAGCTGAAACCACTGATTTATGGTATTGCTATTTTGGCAATTGAATTTCACCCCAGAACAAAATATATGTTTTGGCGGACACTATTATATTTTGCCAGCCACAGCTGAAACCACTGATTTATGGTATTGCTATTTTGGCAATTGAATTCTCACCCCAGAACAAAATATATGTTTTGGCGGACACTATTATATTTTGCCAGCCACAGCTGAAACCACTGATTTATGGTATTGCTATTTTGGCAATTGAATTTCACCCCAGAACAAAATATATGTTTTGGCGGACACTATTATATTTTGCCAGCCACAGCTGAAACCACTGATTTATGGTATTGCTATTTTGGCAATTGAATTTCACCCCAGAACAAAATATATGTTTTGCGGACACTATTATATTTTGCCAGCCACAGCTGAAACCACTGATTTATGGTATTGCTATTTTGGCAATTGAATTTCACCCCAGAACAAAATATATGTTTTGGCGGACACTATTATATTTTGCCAGCCACAGCTGAAACCACTGATTTATGGTATTGCTATTTTGGCAATTGAATTTCACCCCAGAACAAAATATATGTTTTGGCGGACACTATTATATTTTTGCCAGCCACAGCTGAAACCACTGATTTATGGTATTGCTATTTTGGCAATTGAATTTCACCCCAGAACAAAATATATGTTTTGGCGGACACTATTATATTTTGCCAGCCACAGCTGAAACCACTGATTTATGGTATTGCTATTTTGGCAATTGAATTTCACCCCAGAACAAAATTTATGTTTTGGCGGACACTATTATATTTTGCCAGCCACAGCTGAAACCACTGATTTATGGTATTGCTATTTTGGCAATTGAATTTCACCCCAGAACAAAATATTATATGTTTTGGCGGACACTATTATATTTTGCCAGCCACAGCTGAAACCACTGATTTATGGTATTGCTATTTTGGCAATTGAATTTTCACCCCAGAACAAAATATATGTTTTGGCGGACACTATCATATTTTGCCAGCCACAGCTGAAACCACTGATTTATGGTATTGCTATTTTGGCAATTGAATTTCACCCCAGAACAAAATATATGTTTTGGCGGACACTATTATATTTTGCCAGCCACAGCTGAAACCACTGATTTATGGTATTGCTATTTTGGCAATTGAATTTCACCCCAGAACAAAATATATGTTTTGGCGGACACTATTATATTTTGCCAGCCACAGCTGAAACCACTGATTTATGGTATTGCTATTTTGGCAATTGAATTTCACCCCAGAACAAAATATATGTTTTGGCGGACACTATTATATTTTGCCAGCCACAGCTGAAACCACTGATTTATGGTATTGCTATTTTGGCAATTGAATTTCACCCCAGAACAAAATATATGTTTTGGCGGACACTATTATATCTTGGCCAGCCACAGCTGAAACCACTGATTTATGGTATTGCTATTTTGGCAATTGAATTTTCACCCCAGAACAAAATATATGTTTTTGCGGACACTATTATATCTTGGCCAGCCACAGCTGAAACCACTAGATTCATGGGTATTGCTATTTTGGCAATTGAATTTCACCCCAGAACAAAATATATGTTTTGGCGGACACTATTATATTTTGCCAGCCACAGCTGAAACCACTGATTTATGGTATTGCTATTTTGGCAATTGAATTTCACCCCAGAACAAAATATATGTTTTGGCGGACACTATTATATTTTGCCAGCCACAGCTGAAACCACTGATTTATGGTATTGCTATTTTGGCAATTGAATTTCACCCCAGAACAAAATATATATGTTTTGGCGGACACTATTATATCTTGCCAGCCACAGCTGAAACCACTGATTTATGGTATTGCTATTTTGGCAATTGAATTTTCACCCCAGAACAAAATTTATGTTTTGGCGGACACTATGATATTTTGCCAGCCACAGCTGAAACCACTGATTTATGGTATTGCTATTTTGGCAATTGAATTTCACCCCAGAACAAAATATATGTTTTGGCGGACACTATTATATTTTGCCAGCCACAGCTGAAACCACTGGATTTATGGTATTGCTATTTTGGCAATTGAATTTCACCCCAGAACAAAATATATGTTTTGGCGGACACTATCATATTTTGCCAGCCACAGCTGAAACCACTGATTTATGGTATTGCTATTTTGGCAATTGAATTTCACCCCAGAACAAAATATATGTTTTGGCGGACACTATTATATTTTGCCAGCCACAGCTGAAAACCACTGATTTATGGTATTGCTATTTTGGCAATTGAATTTCACCCCAGAACAAAATATATGTTTTGGCGGACACTATTATATTTTGCCAGCCACAGCTGAAACCACTGATTTATGGTATTGCTATTTTGGCAATTGAATTTCACCCCAGAACAAAATATATGTTTTGGCGGACACTATGAATCTTGGCCTGCAACAGCTGGGACACCAGATTCAGGGTATTGCTATTTTGGCAATTGAATTTCACCCCAGAACAAAATATATGTTTTAGTGGACACTATTATATCTTTGCCAGCCACAGCTGAAACCACTGATTTATGGTATTGCTATTTTGGCAATTGAATTTCACCCCAGAACAAAATATATGTTTTGGCGGACACTATTATATCTTGGCCAGCCACAGCTGAACACCACTGATTTATGGTATTGCTATTTTGGCAATTGAATTTCACCCCAGAACAAAATATATGTTTTGGCGGACACTATTATATTTTGCCAGCCACAGCTGAAACCACTGATTTATGGTATTGCTATTTTGGCAATTGAATTTCACCCCAGAACAAAATTTATGTTTTGGCGGACACTATTATATTTTGCCAGCCACAGCTGAAACCACTGATTTATGGTATTGCTATTTTGGCAATTGAATTTCACCCCAGAACAAAATATATGTTTTGGCGGACACTATTATATTTTGCCAGCCACAGCTGGAAACCACTGATTTATGGTATTGCTATTTTGGCAATTGAATTTCACCCCAGAACAAAATATATGTTTTGGCGGACACTATGATATCTTGCCAGCCACAGCTGAAACCACTAGATTTATGGGTATTGCTATTTTGGCAATTGAATTTCACCCCAGAACAAAATATATGTTTTGGCGGACACTATTATATTTTGCCAGCCACAGCTGAAACCACTGATTTATGGTATTGCTATTTTGGCAATTGAATTTCACCCCAGAACAAAATATATGTTTTGGCGGACACTATTATATTTTTGCCAGCCACAGCTGAAACCACTGATTTATGGTATTGCTATTTTGGCAATTGAATTTCACCCCAGAACAAAATATATGTTTTGGCGGACACTATTATATTTTGCCAGCAACAGCTGAAACCACTGATTTATGGTATTGCTATTTTGGCAATTGAATTTCACCCCAGAACAAAATATATGTTTTGGCGGACACTATGAATCTTGGCCTGCAACAGCTGGGACACCAGATTCAGGGTATTGCTATTTTGGCAATTGAATTTCACCCCAGAACAAAATATATGTTTTGGCGGACACTATTATACTTTTGCCAGCCACAGCTGAAACCACTGATTTATGGTATTGCTATTTTGGCAATTGAATTTCACCCCAGAACAAAATATATGTTTTGGCGGACACTATTAAATCTTGGCCTGCAACAGCTGAAACCACCAGATTCATGGTATTGCTATTTTGGCAATTGAATTTCACCCCAGAACAAAATATATGTTTTGGCGGACACTATTATACTTTTGCCAGCCACAGCTGGAAACCACTGATTTATGGTATTGCTATTTTGGCAATTGAATTTCACCCCAGAACAAAATATATGTTTTGGCGGACACTATTATATCTTGGCCTGCAACAGCTGGGACACTAGATTTATGGTATTGCTATTTTGGCAATTAGAATTTCACCCCAGAACAAAATATATGTTTTGGCGGACACTATGATATCTTGGCCTGCCACAGCTGGGACCACCAGATTCAGGGTATTGCTATTTTGGCAATTGAATTTCACCCCAGAACAAAATATATGTTTTGGCGGACACTATTATACTTTGCCAGCCACAGCTGAAACCACTGATTTATGGTATTGCTATTTTGGCAATTGAATTTCACCCCAGAACAAAATATATGTTTTGGCGGACACTATTATATTTTGGCCAGCCACAGCTGAAACCACTGATTTATGGTATTGCTATTTTGGCAATTGAATTTCACCCCAGAACAAAATATATGTTTTGGCGGACACTATTATATCTTGGCCAGCCACAGCTGGGACCACCAGATTCAGGGTATTGCTATTTTGGCAATTGAATTTCACCCCAGAACAAAATATATGTTTTGGCGGACACTATTATACTTTGCCAGCCACAGCTGAAACCACTGATTTATGGTATTGCTATTTTGGCAATTGAATTTCACCCCAGAACAAAATATATGTTTTGGCGGACACTATTATACTTTGCCAGCCACAGCTGGGACACCACTGATTTAGGGTATTGCTATTTTGGCAATTGAATTTCACCCCAGAACAAAATATATGTTTTGGCGGACACTATTATATTTTGCCAGCCAACAGCTGGGACACCACGATTTAGGGTATTGCTATTTTGGCAATTGAATTTCACCCCAGAACAAAATATATGTTTTGGCGGACACTATTATATTTTGCCAGCCACAGCTGGAAACCACTGATTTATGGTATTGCTATTTTGGCAATTGAATTTTCACCCCAGAACAAAATATATGTTTTGGCGGACACTATTATATCTTTGCCAGCCAATCAGCTGAAACCACTGATTTATGGTATTGCTATTTTGGCAATTGAATTTCACCCCAGAACAAAATATATGTTTTAGCGGACACTATTATACTTTGCCAGCCACAGCTGAAACCACTGATTTATGGGATATGCTATTTTGGCGATTGAATTTCACTCCAGAACAAAATATATGTTTTGGCGGACACTATTATATTTTGCCAGCCACTGCTGGGACACACTGATTTATGGTATTGCTATTTTGGCAATTGAATTTCACCCCAGAACAAAATATATGCTTTGGCAGGACACTATGAATCTTGGCCTAGCCAACAGCTGAAACCACTGATTCAGGGTATTGCTATTTTTGGCAATTGAATTTCACCCCAGAAATAAAATATATGTTTTGGCGGACACTATTATAGTTTGCCAGCCAGAGCTGAAAACCACTGATTTATGGTATTGCTATTTTTGGCAATTGAATTTCACCCCAGAACAAAATATATGTTTTGGCGGACACTATTATAGTTTGCCAGCCACAGCTGGAAACCACTGATTTATGGTATTGCTATTTTGGCAATTGAATTTCACCCCAGAACAAAATATATGTTTTGGCGGACACTATTATAGTTTGCCAGCCAGAGCTGGGAACCACTGATTTATGGTATTGCTATTTTGGCAATTGAATTTCACCCCAGAACAAAATTTATGTTTTGGCGGACACTATTATAGCTTGGCCAGCCAGCAGCTGGGACCACCAGATTTATGGTATTGCTATTTTGGCAATTGAATTTCACCCCAGAACAAAAATATATGTTTTGGCGGACACTATTATATTTGGCCAGCCACAGCTGAAACCACTGATTTATGGTATTGCTATTTTGGCAATTGGAATTTCACCCAGAACAAAATATATGCTTTGGCGGACACTATTATATTTTGCCAGCCACAGCTGAAACCACTGATTTATGGTATTGCTATTTTGGCAATTGAATTTCACCCCAGAACAAAATATATGTTTTGGCGGACACTATTATATTTTGCCAGCCACAGCTGAAACCACTGATTTATGGTATTGCTATTTTGGCAATTGAATTTTCACCCCAGAACAAAATATATGCTTTTTGCAGGACACTATTATATTTTGCCAGCCACAGCTGAAACCACTGATTTATGGTATTGCTATTTTGGCAATTGAATTTCACCCCAGAACAAAATTTATGTTTTGGCGGACACTATAGCATATCTTGCCATGCAACAGCTGAAACCACTGATTTATGGTATTGCTATTTTGGCAATTGAATTTCACCCCAGAACAAAATATATGCTTTGCAGGACACTATTATATCTTTGCCAGCCACAGCTGAAACCACTGATTTATGGTAGAGCTGCATATTTTGGCAATTGAATTTCACCCCACGAACAAATATGCTATGTTTCGAGTGATCACTATGATAACCTGTACATGCCACAGCTGGGGCCACCAGATTCATGCAGGCATTGCTATTTTTGGCAGCCTGAATTTCTCACCCCAGAACAAAAATATATGCTCTAGGCTGACACTATGAAACGTGGCCTGCAAATACAGCTGGGACCACCAGATTCAGGGTACTGCTATTTTGGCAAGTGAATTTCAATCCCCAGAACAAAATATATCCTTTTGGCAGGACACTATGAAACTTGGCCAGCCACAGCTGAAACCACTGATTTATGGTATTG
>JAKVIS010001766.1:0-29157 GCA_033119425.1 Bufotes viridis
GCGCTAGGGCCTTCTGGACTGATGTTCTGGATATCATTTATGCAGTATACAACATTAGACTTCCAGCTGAACCGTCAATCTGTCTCTTGGGCCTTCTGAGTGATGACTTAACAGAGGGTACGACTATTGGTATTAGTAGGATACTGTATAATGCCAGAAAGATGATAGCCAGGTATTGGATTAGTGAGGATGTACCTACCAAACAAGAATTTATTGCCCGTTTGAACGTACTCATTGAATTGGAGAGAGGGATTTATTTTAAAAGAGGTGCTATTAAAAAATTTGACTCTATATGGGATCCATGGATACAAACGCCAGATATGCCTTCTAGGAGACTTCTCCTTGCTAATGTGAGAAGGAATCTGCTGGGGTAACAGTGTAAAGGATTGTAGGATCTTAGTGATGGCTTGCCGTCCCGCATATGGTGGCACTGAGCGCTGCAAGGAGCAGAAGTGTGGTCAACTGAGTGTATGCTGGTGCGACTGGGGAGGGTGGGAGGGAGGGGTGATGTTTTAATGCCCTGTATGTACATGATGTGTTATCGCAATTCATGCGCTTCTCATCTTCTTTGTGTGGTGCCAAATAAATAGAAGTTATAAGTATGTGTACACCATACTGCTTTCATAATGAGACCAGACACAAGTTGGTTCCATTCAAAGCACTTCTCATCCCCCAAGCCAAGAGAGAGCGCGCCCTTTATTCAAAATTATGTTCACTTAAATAGTAGACATGACATCACATAAGGGGTGTTCCTTAAGGAAAGGTAATTGGCTCCTTAACTTCATAGGAGTGGTTTCAGCAACATCAACTCAGAGTTCTTAGGTAATTTGAAAACTGCAACCTAATTCCCCCTCCCCCTTCACAGTGACCTTAAACACACATCTGGATAGCGGCCATCTTGTGGACAAAAATGTGTACTACGATTTTCACTAATTAATATATATATATATAAATAAAACTTATCTCTCACAAATCCCTCCTTTTTGCGGGAAATAGACCAAAGGTGAACAGGCAAAGTGAGGTACTCTCCCAACGCCCTAAACAGCGAAGAGCTGGACTTTCCTTATTGCTTCACCAGGTCCCCCCAACTCCCTTTCGGGTTTGCCTTCACCTTGTCCTATTTACCCCGCAACCATCAACAAGGTTTTATTTATTTCAGGATAGAATAGTCTTTGTCTCTGACAGGGGCACATAGCACATATACATAGTGTGGGCATGGATGAATTAAACATTTCCAAAACAATTTTCCTAACAGAAAACTATACAGCACCCTGTTAAAGTCAAAGGCTAAAAACACTGTAGTCACTGAACCAGTTCCCAAAACATTATTCTGATCATGATGTGATTCATTTCAGAATTTTTCCCATCAGTTCATTTAATAAAGTCCATCAGTTTCTTCAGATCCTTGGTGATCCTTCCATCAGGGGCAGTGTTCTCCAGAATGTAGATGCAGCAGGAACGTCCAACGATCTTGTAGATCCCTCCTTTTTCTGCTGTCAAGGACCAGTCGGTTCTGTAGAGTCATCACTGGAAAAGAGCTCAGTTGTTCTGCCTTTCCCTCGCAGCATCACAGATATAATACACAAATCTCTGTTGATGATAGTAGAGATGTTAATCCAATCTACACATTTTTTTATTACTACTAATCATGGGAATTAATGACTCAAATCCTGCAGCTATCTGACTTTTAGCTTTAAATTAGTCAGAAACTGTACTACAGACTCCTATGAGTGGAAGAATATTGGGAGTGACCTCCTTAGTCATGACCGGACATTGTATTTCTTACTGATTTGATCCCACTCAGGAGGTGAGAATAGAACAAATGGCATCAGTACTTGATCAGGGTACATTGGCCACTTCATTCTACCTGCATCCTGGGTCGGAGTTTCAAATCTCCTCACAATCACCAGATATCTGCTTGTCCAATTCAGCTGAATTATATAAGAAAAATATCCTGGAGGGAAGACACCAAAGGGCTTTTTCCTGTATAAAATCCTGTCTCTAAGGCCAGTTTGTCTTCATGTTTTTAAATTGGCCAAATATTTAATGCCAATTATAGGTAAGGATGTAGGAGCCACAGATGTAACTGCACTTTGAGGGTTTCCCTTACCAACACTCTAAATTTACCTAGGGATTTTTGTCACCTACATATACTCCTTAAACATATATACCCGAATCCTGTTGGATAGGATTTCTAATGGACAGGAACAGAGGATTACATCCATTATGTTACAACTGTTTGATGGTGTTTCCTTCAGGACAGTCATCCTTTGAGACAAACCTTCACCTTTACTTTAGATGTAGTTTCCACTGGTTTATATTCCCAACACTTCAGACTAGTACTCCATTCTTTTATTCTCTAATATCCACAGTTGGTATAGTCATATCTAAATACAATTACCATAGACCAGGACAGTTCCAGTCACACAGATGTACTTATCAGACCAAAACCAAGTGTCCTATCTGTCATCTGTCTTACAGTCCACTATACTGCAAAGTCAACTTAGTTGTTCCCGACTTATTTTGTTAATATAACACCGTTGGAATTTGATTTGACTGTGATTTCCGCTTGTACAATATGAACCAAACAATACGACATGCAAAAACATTATGGCTCTTATAGTCCTGGCACTTGATTGCAACATAACACGTAGATCCAATCAGGCTCTCCTTCCAATTCGACAGCAGTGGCGGTGGTTATCAGGACTTGATGTAGATTTTCAAACCGTAGCTGTAGGACTTTCCGCACATCTCTCGTTTTATCACCTCCCCAATCTCCTGATTGTAAAGAATGAATTGCTTCTAGACAGTCTGGATTCTAGAAAACAACTAAAACTTGGAAATACACATTTGTCAATAAATTTGTGCAACAGACAACATAATTTGGAAAACTACTATGCTGCATGTGGATCTGTTGGGGAAAATAGAGACCTAATCTAGGGGCATTCCCAAAAAGAACTTCATATGGACTTAGGCCTATCTTTCGGTTAGGGGTGTACCGGATGGAGAAAAGCCCAGGGGTATGTACTCTTACCTCAGTCAGTACCTTTTATCTGTAGCCTTTGCTACAGGTCAAATCTCCGAATATCCTGGAAAGAGATCAATATAGACACAGACATATTCAAACTGTTCCACCTTTGTTCTGAAGGTAGTCAATCCGCAGTCTCTGAAATGGTAAGATGACCTTGGCATATGCCTTCCTGGAACTCCCATAGTACTCCCATCATTATTACAGCATTCACCTTCAACTAACCTAGTGGCAGCATTGCTGAACCAGGAGCCATCCACCACAGAACCCACTCACACCTTCTCTCTCTTGATTTGCCCATGTTCTAAATCCATCCTCTTTAGGTAGAGTGCCCTCTGAAGGAAGAGTTTCTTAACAACCCTCCAGAGTCCATTCTCAATCATCACTTCTACCTTTATCCTTTGATGTTTCCTTTCCTGTAGCCTGTATCTGGAAAAGACAAACTTTTTGAAAGTCTACTGGCCCTAAGCCATCCTTTATCACACAGACTTCCACTTAGCGTAGACTTCAGATAAGAGTTCAGCCTTTACCTTCTCAGGCAGCATCAGGGCATCAAACATCTCTCATACATTCAGCATTCATTATTGATGGGCTTACCCATGGATTAAACAATCTCTGCTTCTCCAGATTAGACCATAATAATGAGTGATACCGAAGGCATACCTGGATTAATATTGATGTTAGTAGTCTTACTCTCAGTCATCTTACAAACCTCAGAGAGTGTCTTCAGCTCTGCCTCCTGCACTAACATTGCTGGAGGGAGTGGTTCTTTCTTGACAACATCAGATCAAGTAGGAACAGCATATCCTGTCTGAGATGATCCATCTTCCAAGAACCTGAAATTATCTACCAGAAACTCAAAAACATTGGTTATTAATTGGAGACAATCATGTGAATTTGAATTTTTATTTTTAGAGGTACTACAGTACTACTCCCTCCCCCTTCCAGAGGCAGCAGAGTAGTTGTATTTAAATGTGTGCACCTTTAAGGCAGAGAACAGTTGGTATGAGGAGTAGGAATTGCATTACTATCTACTCCTACACATGTGATACTACTCTTAGCCATGAGAGATCATGGAACATGTTTGCTATGAGGCAATGGAAGCAAATTCTAAGGAGTGTAGATAATAGGGATCCAGCATTTGATTCTGGGTTGTTGATTCCCTATGGGTGTTGCACTTAAAGGGCTGAACATTTGTAGCTCCTCCCACAGGCGAGGAAGTGGACAAGTACGTACAGAGTCTTCCTTCCCCCTTCTTGTGGTGAGGACTCATAGGCAGCCACGCCCGCCTTAGGCCATTGTTCAATTGAATTACTACAACATGGAGGGACTAAATGTAGGGCTATAGTGAACTTCACTCAGGCCTAGCTAATACTAGAGCTTTCCAGATGATCCTCAAAACCATCCACAAAGGCAGCACTTATGATTTTCTCATTCATCTCTAAGGTATTTTTAAAGCCCAAATCCACCCAACTTTCCTGGAGTCTAATGAAAACTTTCTCCACACTCTCTGCCCTGTACTGATGCACATTCAGACAATGTGACAGGCTAATCACCTAAACGCTTCCTCCCGCACCCACTAACAACATGAGGAAACTCTCCATTTATTTTTTTATTTTTATTTTTTTACTTTAAACCAGCATATGTAAGTCCGCTGAATTGGGAATTCTACTCATCGGTAAAATTGATGTTACTACTCTTTTGGGATAATAGGTACCGCAGATTTCATCATAAAAAAGATGCTAGAAATCTCACATTTTCCCTGTGATTGTAATCCACTTGTAAACAAGTTCTGAGAGTCCCTAATTTAATAGGATTGGACACTTCCAATTGGCATCATAAGAATAACCACTGCAGGCACATTTTAAACTAGTGGAACATACAATTGGGACATACTTGAACCTATAACCTGAACACACATGTTACGATCTTCACAGTCTAAAGATGCATTCCCAATTACCAGCCCCCACCATAAGGGGGTCGAATTCCTGAGGAGGGGGTTTCACTAGAGCACAACAGGAAGGAGTTATTTGTAGAACTACAAGCACAAAATAACCATTATTGGTTACAGCAGATATGGTGGGGAAGGGATGCCACATGGCAGACTCTTTGTCCTCTATAGGATTCAAAATCCTCCATCTTGCATAGACATACTGCTAATTTCATTTCTTTTCTTTCTTCAATTTTTATCGATCACTTTCATAGACAATTTTCACCATAACTCAACTTGCACCAGCCTATTACTATCCTTCAACTGACTTCTCTTTTCCTTCAATACACTTTCCACAATCCTTCAATTAGTCTACCTCCTACTGCACTTTCCTTCTTATGTTATTTTAATATACAGTCTCTAGGGAGAACTCTTACACAATACTACATATTTCCGGATAATAACGGAAATCTCTGCTACATAGTATCACATAATGCTTTCAACTTTTTTTTTTTTTTTTTTAACTGAAACATTTTCTCTCTCTCTTTGCATTAGCTGAGCCGCTGTTAACATCTCCTCATTATATTCTGTAACATTAGAATTTCCCATTATTGTGGGGCTCCACAGCTTAACAATATGCGGATTTTATTGATCCCACAATCTTACACTAAAATAAGAAAATGGTAATACACAATTCAAACAATATAAAACCACTACTGATCCCACACTACCTTTGGTGAAGACCCCAGGTCTAATTCACCTCTTAGGGATACAAAATCTTAATAACTGCCAATCGCCTATATACTGTAATACGCGATTGGTGTTAATCCTAATCTCTGTAGGGATACACAATCTTAATACCTGCCAACCGAATTGGTGGTAATCCTACTAGTCACTCTCCAAGACCTCGTCAGAGTTTGGCTGGGATCAAATTCTACGTCACAGGATATGCATCAGCTGTCTAACAACTTCCGTTCTGCTCAGTTTCAGCACGTTCTACCACACAAAGAAGGAATATTCAAACGGGTTCTTTCGTTCTAAAGGACAGATCAGCTATAATTTGAACCCTTCTATCGCGATAACACCAATTCAACTCTTGAGAATTAACTTGGGCAAAAGATTCAGAGGAGGTGTAAGAATTAAACTTCTTACCTTTTGTTTGCTGCAGCTTGTGACCTCGTCTGATAATTTTGGCCAGGTCCTCTCCTGGTGTTTGAATCGGAAATTACGCAAGCTGATCTGCCCCACGTTGGGCGCCAATTTGTTATCGCAATTCATGCGCTTCTCATCTTCTTTGTGTGGTGCCAAATAAATAGAAGTTATAAGTATGTGTACACCATACTGCTTTCATAATGAGACCAGACACAAGTTGGTTCCATTCAAAGCACTTCTCATCCCCCAAGCCAAGAGAGAGCGCGCCCTTTATTCAAAATTATGTTCACTTAAATAGTAGACATGACATCACATAAGGGGTGTTCCTTAAGGAAAGGTAATTGGCTCCTTAACTTCATAGGAGTGGTTTCAGCAACATCAACTCAGAGTTCTTAGGTAATTTGAAAACTGCAACCTAATTCCCCCTCCCCCTTCACAGTGACCTTAAACACACATCTGGATAGCGGCCATCTTGTGGACAAAAATGTGTACTACGATTTTCACTAATTAATATATATATATATAAATAAAACTTATCTCTCACAGATGTCTCCTGGTTTACTTCTCAGATGGACTAGTTTCTGATCCTGCCTTTTTATTTGGACATGTACATTCATACTGTTGTATGTTTATTTGCACTATTGTTCTTTTTTTTAAATATGACAATAAAAAATGATCTGATTTTAAAAAACTAGTGTCATGGAAAAGCCCCTCTCGGTTTTTCCCTACTGTGCATCCATTACAGATTAGGCTTTTTTCATCTCCTATATAGACTCTGTTGCGATTTCTGCACGTAGGCCGGTGTAACGGTGTACGCCTACCACTATTACCACGATGTCGAATGTATTTGTATATACGTTGCCATTAAAGTTGTTTGCATTTACTACATTCAATAGCCGTGCGTTTTTCCTGGCGATACCAAGCCAATAAATTGTAGCCGAGGTCAACCGCAAGGTTTGACGCCAAGGTATGCCGCCCGTGAGATGCGTGGGTCTTGCTGGCGAGCAGCAGGCACAAGTCGCACTCCCTTCTTTTTTCCACAGGAAGATTAAAAATACTCCTCCTACCATTTTTCAAGGAGTGTATTTATCTGAGGAGGAACAAGACGGTTGCGGTGATTCAAATGCATAACACGTAGGCCTACACTTGTTCGTATCTGCCTCGGAGGCTCCGTTAGGGCGTCTGTCACAGCTCCTGTCAAAAAGACAGCGCTCCAGACAGAAAAAAATAAACTAAAAATAAATATCAAGGAGCCATTGGCTCCTAATCTGAATATTGTTGCAGCCAAATGAATTGTTTTTAGTCGCCAAAATTTTTGTTGTAACACAAGGGTCAGAAACGGGGTTTTCTTTAGCCTCTTGGCTATTAGTTTTGTCCATTCGTAAACCTCCACATTGAGCTCCCAGCAGCAGATAGAAGGCTGCAGGGTAGGCTGGCACTTCTGGTGTGACATCACCTGGGCACATGGTCTTTGCTCAGCGGAGGCTCCGTTCCCGCCATGACGTCCCTGTCACGTCAGGAACAGTCGGCAGTGGCGCGTGCTCCCCTGCTCCACGAACGGCGGTTAAATTACCGTGCGTTATTCGGATGCATTATAAGACATTTTTTTTTTTAGGGCAAAAAACCGCCTGTACAGGCGTCTTTGACGCTTGCGCAGTCGTTATTGCCACTATGGACGCGCGAATCGACTTCGGATGGAACATCCGAAGTCGGTCACATAAAGCTTCGGTTCCCTAATTGCGACCTCTGCCGCTCAGCATGTCTGCGATGCTGCACGCCCTAACCCTGCTGTTCTGTCGAGACTCCACCCACCTGAAGCCTGGTAGGTAACAGCCATAATTTAACGAGTAGCGCCGTTGGACCTCTCCTGCACATCAGCCGTACTGCGCACACAAAAAGGATGGACTTTGAGTGCGAAAGAAAATAAGTAAAGCGGGGGTGTAAAGTGGTTGTCCCAAATGGCCATTTATCACATAACCACAGGTTAGATGATACTGGGGCTACATGGTGACTTTCAGACGAGCGTCACTCACTCCGCAACACACAGCACCCGGCCTGACCTCCCTCCCATCGCTGCCGGGGTTCACATAGCGTTATGTTGATTTATGATGCCATCTAACCCTTACAGTTCTGGGATGTATTGGATATGTATATGACAGCATGATGCCGGTGTTATCCAATTCATTCCAGAAGTGTAAGGGTTACATAGCATCATAAATCGATACAATGTGACCCCGGCAGCGATGGGAGTTCAGGCCGGGATATGCGCTGCGGACTCGCTGCGGGAGGGACGCTCGTCTGCGAGGAGCCTTTGGCTGTGACAAACATCACATGGCCAAAGATCACGGCGTAGCAATGCAGCATTGCCACTAGCGAGAGGGGCCATTTTGCGACCTGCACATTGTCACGACAGCCCCCATAATTCTCACAACTATAGGGTCGCAACAGGATTTGCAACCCTACACTACACTGCGATGATTGGCTACGCTGGCAACAGTGCAGTCCTTTCTTTTATTTAGCACACAGACATAAAGTGCACCAGGCCCTGTGACAGAATCGCGTCAACCAGCTATGGAATCGGTTCATCTGCTAGTGTGAGGAGACATAAAGCCCAGCATTACTCGGCATTCTGCAACTGTCCACCATCATGGCCCTCCCTTCTCCGCCACTTAACCCTTACAATGGGGGCACCGGGCACCTTCAGCACATGGCGCAGTGGACGCAGAATGCTCGCCTCCGTGCGCCGCAGGACCGAAAAACTCATCTACTTGAGCTGACCCTTGTGTATGGAGCAGTCGGCAGTGAGCGCACTCCCCGTGTGATTGGTCACCCACATTGCATTACATACATCACTCACACACACACACACACACAAACACACACACACATGGATGCACAGAACAAGGTGTCAAAGCAGCGTGTAATCTATCTTTATTGTCCAGACCCTATTTAGCGTCTGGGTCCTGTGCCAGCGTGCCCCACTCTCCTTAGTACAATGACCCTCGGACCGGCGTTACTGCGACCCCTGGGAACAGGCGAGTATAATTTGGTGTTGTCGCTCTCTCACCTTCTCTCACAGCGGTACACGGAAGTTCTACATGGCGCTTCGTAGCCCGTGGTCACGTGGAAACCGACTCCTGCTCAAACTTTGAAAACCCAGCTCAGAGCTATGGAAGTCATCCCGGGCTTGAAAATGAGCTTGGCCTGCCAGCCCTCTGACGGGTTCCCAGCAGGGGCTGAATCGCATCAACGAGGCGATGAGTGCCTAGCCCACGGTCATCTTGAAACTGACCCCTGATCAAATTGGGCAAATTGATTCCAGGGCTATAAAAGCAATCTCTGGGCAGCGGGTCAGCATCCGATCATCCCATAAAAGTGTCAGCATGTATTCTATCGATTAATCCATCGACTAATTGGCTACTGCAGCATACGGGAGTTAATACCCGACACTGCAAAGGTTTATTATGTGTATGTACCTTTAATTTATTTCCTTGTACAGGCCTGCAGGGGTAGTGTCTACTACAGCCACTAGAGGGAGATAGTACGCCCCACTATATATAGGTAGGCCCAGGCAGAGTAGAGTTAGTTCAGTGCAGACAGTGAGTCTGTGAAGTGTGTGCAGACAGAGTAGTCTGTGTGGGACTCCTGCAATGTCCTCAGCAGGTAGCAAGGGAAATCCTCCAAGTGTAAAGAACCAAGGATAGAAGCCGTCTAAGAGGTATTTGGGCCTTGGATGATAAAGTAACCCAGGAGTAGACAGGTCAGAAGAATTGGAGTCACCTGTATCTACATAGAACCTGAGGAAATAGTGGAGAGTCAAATCCCTGTGCAGTATTAGGCCTGCTTGATCTAAGAGGAATTACAACTTATATGCATCTGTTATCTGCTCATCTGAAACTACTCTGCAACTGCTATGTATTAAGGAACTGCGCTTCCATCCATTTATGTGCATGATTATTATCAAAGACTTTAGTAAAGTTCAAGTTCTGTTTTGTTACAACGTGGTTCCTCAGTTATTCCTACAATCAGCAAACGGTGTGCCACCGTTAATTGGCACTGGCGTCACGAACTCTATCTACAACTACCTGCCAGAGAGTCAGCCTGTCTCAGGTTAGTGGTCACCATTGCACTACCACACCCAAGAACACTATTAACCCTAACTTGAGTACGCTGCACCTCTCTTTTGGCGTCACGAACAGGATTCGCACGCTTGTTAGTGCAAAAAGCGTGAACTTTGTGCCTTATCCAGTTTGCCCTGTGACAAAAGTGACTTTTGGGACTTTATTTGCATTGTTGGGCCAGAAAAGTGTACCTAAAGTGGACCGGAGGCGCTGTGCAGTGTTGCGCCACCCTAAGAAAAAGAACTGTGTACTTGAAAGTGTATCTGCCATCCCCAATGTTGGAACCCATACCTATGAGATCACCAGAGAGGGTAAGGGTTCCCAAATTGTTCACAGAAACCGCCTAAAACTCTGCATGACAAAGGGGCCCATTGCTGGAGACTCCGGACCCCAGTCTCCTGTGCCAGGACTTTCTGCTCAGCCTGTGGAGCCTATGCAGGCTGTGGCAGATCTATTAAATGATGCTGAACCACTCCATTGGTTCCTCACACCCTGGTTAAATTTGTTGGTGCCCGCTCCGGCACCTACTGTGCCTTCACCTCCGGAAGAGCCGGTTCAAAATGTCCCGGATTCAGTCCCCCTTGTAGAGGATCCTCCGGCTCCTGTTGTTCCTGACCAGGGTCCCACTGGTGGAGACCCTCCTGTTGCTCCTCTCCCTTCTACCTCGATGCTAAGGGAGGAGGAAACTCCTGTGTTGAGAAGGTCCACCCGGATGAACAGGGGACGTCCGCCAGTCCGTTTAGGGGACTTTGATTATGCTGGTGGTGTCTCCTCCCGGGCAGTTACTACTGGAAATAGCTTGCTTGACGTTTGTGCGCAAGAATGGACTCCTCCACGTGAGCCCTTGCCTGTTATACACCCCTGGAAACTCCTGTGTAAGTTATCCGTTAAGTAAACTTTGTGCTCAGAATGGACTCCCTAGTGCGAGCCTCCATGCACTATTATATTGCATTCCGTTTGATTCTATTCTGTTATGGACTTATATACTTGTCATGGACTATCCTGGTTCTATACTTGAATACGCTGTGCCAGGTCAGCGCCCCTGTTCCATATGGTTTCCTGATAAGAAGAGAACGTCGCCCTGTTTCCCTTCCGTTTTATGCTATGTTTTATATTGTTGCATGTGTATCTTTATGCCTATTGTTGTGTAAAGGGACACCCCACTAGAGTACGAGGCCGTACTCATTTCAAAGCAGGGGTATGCAGCATACGGGAGTTAATACCCGACACTGCAAAGGTTTATTATGTGTATGTACCTTTAATTTATTTCCTTGTACAGGCCTGCAGGGGTAGTGTCTACTACAGCCACTAGAGGGAGATAGTACGCCCCACTATATATAGGTAGGCCCAGGCAGAGTAGAGTTAGTTCAGTGCAGACAGTGAGTCTGTGAAGTGTGTGCAGACAGAGTAGTCTGTGTGGGTCTCCTGCAATGTCCTCAGCAGGTAGCAAGGGAAATCCTCCAAGTGTAAAGAACCAAGGATAGAAGCCGTCTAAGAGGTATTTGGGCCTTGGATGATAAAGTAACCCAGGAGTAGACAGGTCAGAAGAATTGGAGTCACCTGTATCTACATAGAACCTGAGGAAATAGTGGAGAGTCAAATCCCTGTGCAGTATTAGGCCTGCTTGATCTAAGAGGAATTACAACTTATATGCATCTGTTATCTGCTCATCTGAAACTACTCTGCAACTGCTATGTATTAAGGAACTGCGCTTCCATCCATTTATGTGCATGATTATTATCAAAGACTTTAGTAAAGTTCAAGTTCTGTTTTGTTACAACGTGGTTCCTCAGTTATTCCTACAATCAGCAAACGGTGTGCCACCGTTAATTGGCACTGGCGTCACGAACTCTATCTACAACTACCTGCCAGAGAGTCAGCCTGTCTCAGGTTAGTGGTCACCATTGCACTACCACACCCAAGAACACTATTAACCCTAACTTGAGTACGCTGCACCTCTCTTTTGGCGTCACGAACAGGATTCGCACGCTTGTTAGTGCAAAAAGCGTGAACTTTGTGCCTTATCCAGTTTGCCCTGTGACAAAAGTGACTTTTGGGACTTTATTTGCATTGTTGGGCCAGAAAAGTGTACCTAAAGTGGACTGGAGGCGCTGTGCAGTGTTGCGCCACCCTAAGAAAAAGAACTGTGTACTTGAAAGTGATTTTTGTGAACTCTTTACAATCCTGCTTGCTGTCGGTGAATGGCGCCCAAGATGGCCGCCCACCTCATGGACTGAAATTTGCTGCGCCATTAGAGGAGTGTACAGGGTGCCACCCCCTGAAGAGCGGGAAGCTTCGCCGCGCCCACCTGCCTGTGATCAGTGGAAGGACGTCGCCTGTACGCACCGCCGCGGCCCGGCCTTTGAAACCCTGCACGTCATCGCGCGGGTGCGGCGCCCGAGATCTCGCGGGATTTGGGCTGTTGAACCCCGGCGGGTGCCGGACTGAAACTCCACCGCCGGCGTACCCGGTAAGAATACACCGGAGGGCATAAAAGGTACTATAGGAGGACTGGAGAGAGCCGGGGAATATATAGGGGGTACACTGCAGAAAACGCACGCCCCCAGAGTCATTCTTAAAGGGACCGCACCGGCCAGACTGTTGCTCCTAACAACACCCCCAGTCGACTCGATACTTTTTCAGGCTGCGCCACCATGTCGGATCCAGAAATAAACGAGCAGCCTGCCCCCAGGGAGCCTGTGGCCACAGGCGGTACCACAGCCACCAGCCTGATGCCGCTGACGATGCCGTATTATTTCGGGGCCCCATGGTTCCCCCGCTATACAGGAGAGCCTCATACTTTAAAAGACTTTAAGGACAAAATGATGGCGTTGTTCAAACTATACCCTGTTAATGCAGAACAGCAGATGGAGATACTGTTAGCCCAGCTAGAAGGGGCAGCCCGCAGAGAAGTCATGTCCTGGCCTAACTCGGAGAGGAGCACCATGGACCAAATTTTTAGCCGCCTCAGAACCATTTTTGAAGCACGGACAGCGTCCGAAGTAAAGATGCGCTTCTTTGGGAAGAAACAGAAACCTGGTGAGTCTCTCCGTGATTTTGCTCTATCTCTCCAGGAAGCTTTGGGGGCTGTTGTTCAGATAGATCCCAGGGAGGCTGATACCCAAGACCAGACTCCTGAGGGAACAGTTCATTGCAGGGATATACAACGAACAGTTAAAAGCCCAATTGAAAATGTTGTCTGCCCAACATCCTAGTAGCACCTTTCTGGACTTTAAAGAACTGGCCATTAGTATTTTGGGTCAAACCCTGCCTGCAGAACCAGTGGCTCCGCCTGAGCCCCTAGCTTGTAAACCTACGCTGCCTACTATTAACCAGTTCGGGGCCAGCCAAGCAGCTCAGGCTCCAACCTCTGATACTGTTGCTATGTTAGTGGAACAGGTTAATCATCTCACTAAAAGCCTGGAAAAAGTGTGCAGGAAATTAGAGGAGTGGGAGAAACCAGTAATGTTAGAAGAGGAATTGCTTCTACCTCAAAAGCCGTTTCCTCCTGCCTATCAGGAGTTCCACCCCAGAGATCCTGGGAAAAGTATAAGTGACCGGTTTAAGAACCGCAAGCGGCCTGTCTGTAATTATTGCAAAAAGTTGGGCCACACAGAATCTACATGCTGGCAGTTAAACGGGCCACCCTCGAGGCTGAGGACCGCCCCTCGGGAGGTAGAACAATAGGTCCAAAAGACCCAAGCTGGATGCCCCGGTATGTAGGGTCCCGTCCTAAAATAAGTGTCAAGATCAATGGGATCCCTTTTGAAGCTTTGTTAGACACTGGGTCTCAAGTCACCACTATTCAGCAGCCCACCTTTGAAAAATACTGGGACTCCAGCCTACTAACCCAGCCACCTGAGTCCTGGCTGGAGATCATCGCAAGTAATGGCAAGCCAGTGAAAGTTCATGGATACTGGGAGCCCACTCTCCAAGTGGGAGAAGCTACTTTGCCTCAACAAGGAGTGATCGTGGTACATGCCGCAGATAGAGGGGGTCATCCTGTAATTGTAGGGACCAATGTCTTTAAAAACTGTTACCCTGAGGTGCTTGAAGCGCTGCACCAGACTCTGCCTACTGCCCCCTCTGCATCCAAGAGAGCCATCCAAAAGACTATCAGTGTACTGTGTGCTCAGCAGAGGTTTGCTAATGAGAAAGGGGAGATCTGTACCGCCAGGATCCGTGATAATAGGCCGGTGACTCTGCCGCCAAACTCTCAAACTCTCCTGTGGTGTCGTGCCGTTCTTGGAGTCCAGGGCCAAGACTATCCAGCCCTGGTGGAGCCTATCCAGATGGAGAACTATCCTTATGTGAGAGCTGCCAAGTGCCTGGTGACCGTCTCCCAAGGTAAAGTACCTGTCCGTCTGATTAACCTCAGTGATCATCCTGTTGCGCTTACTAAGCACTGCCCTGTTGCCCAGCTTTCCCAGGTATTCTTCCAGGATGTCATCCGCCTGCCTGTCACCGAGAAGCCGCCAGCTGCAGCCCAAGGACATCTTCCTGTGAGCGACTCACAAGTGCCCTGGTGGGAGGAACTCCATGTCGGGGACGAAGATACCCCCAACATCAACTAGAGGGAATTCTGAATCTGGTAAAGAAACACCATCAGGCCTTCAGTAAACATGCAACGGACTATGGAGAGGTCAGTGTCATTCAACACACCATACCCACTGGCTCTCATCCTCCCATCAAAGAGAGGTATAGACCCATACCACCTACTTCATACCAAACTGTTAAGGAGATGATCCAGGAAATGAAAGACTCAAACATAATCCGGGACAGCCGTAGTCCCTGGGCTGCACCCCTGGTTCTAGTAAAAAGAAAGATGGCGGCATCCGTTTTTGTGTAGATTACAGAAAGATAAATCAGATAACTCACAAAGATGCCTATCCATTGCCACGTATTGAGGAGTCTCTAACCGCTCTAGGCTCCTCAGCCTATTTCTCCACATTAGACTTAACCAGCGGGTACTGGCAAGTGCCCATGGCCCCTGAGGATAGAGAAAAGACTGCTTTTACCACTCCTATGGGCCTGTTCGAATTTAACTGTATGCCTTTCGGACTGTGCAATGCTCCCGGGACTTTCCAAAGGCTAATGGAGCGGTGTTTAGGCCACAAGAACTTTGAGACGGTGCTGTTGTATTTGGATGACGTTATCATCTATTCTAAAACGTATGAGGACCATTTAAAGCACTTAGCTGAGGTGTTTGAAATCCTTATTAAATACGGCCTCAAAATTAAACCGTCCAAATGTCACCTGCTTAAACCTGCTGTGAAATACCTGGGACATGTTGTAAGCGGAGAGGGGTCCAGCCTGATCCTGATAAGTTGGCTGCTGTCCGAAATTGGCCAGTCCCTACCACCGTGAAAGAGGTGAGGAGTTTCCTAAGCTTTGCTGGCTATTACCGGCGCTTTATCCCCCACTTTGCTCAAATAGCGGATCCAATCCAGGAACTCCTGAGGGGGCAACCAAAAAAGAGCCCAAGGACTCCTGTTCCCATTGAATGGAATGAAGAGAGAGAGATCGCATTCCAATTGTTAAAAAAAAGTTGACTGAGCCTCCTGTGTTGGGGTACCCAGACTACAGTAAGCCATTTCACCTTTACACAGATGCCAGTAAGAAAGGCCTGGGAGCGGTGCTGGCTCAAGTGCAAGAGGGAAAAGAGAGAGTGATAGCTTACGCCAGCCGGTCCTTAAAGGGAGCTGAAAAGAATGATCAGAACTACAGCTCTTTCAAATTGGAGTTTCTGGCCTTAGTGTGGGCGGTAACAGAAAAGTTCAAGGACTATTTGGCTGCTACTCCATTTATTGCTTTCACTGATAATAACCCTCTAGCCCACCTGAATACTGCTAAACTGGGGGCCTTAGAACAGAGATGGGCTTCCCGCCTTGCTAATTACGATTTCACCGTAAGGTACCGGGCTGGCCGTTCAAATGATAATGCTGATGCCCTGTCAAGGCTCCCCACTGAAATAGCACCTGATGACATGCGGGATGCCTGGGAGGATGTAGAAATGCCAGCATTTTATAACAGGTTTGCTCAACAGGACCAGGCTCAAGCTGCCAATAACAGAGCCACTGATCCTCCATCCTCTAACAAGCCTGAACCCAGAGAGGAAAAGTGGATTAAGTTGCAATCAGAGAGTAGAGTTCTCGGTGAACTGCTGGACTTCCTCACCAGTGGCAGAGCCCCTGAAAGAATTCGACGAAAGACCGCAGACCCAGAACTAACCAAATTGTGGAGGCAGCGTCAACAACTTTTCCTTCAAAAAGGCCTATTGCTGCGAAGAAGCCTGGATCCTGTATCAAATGACAGAGTGCACCAGATCCTCATCCCACGTCGCGATGCAGGTATGGTTTTGGAAATGTATCATGACAGGTCTGGACATTTTGGGGTTCAAAAGACTGAGGCCACTGTCCGTAGGCGGTTCTATTGGGTCGGAATGAGAGAGGACATTGAGAGGTGGTGTCGGGAATGTACAGCCTGTGCCCTGAAGAGAGGTGAACACCATGATCAGAGAGCACCGCTGCATCCCATTGTAAGTACCGCCCCTCTTGAACTTGTTGCTATTGATCATGTAAAGTTGGAGCCCAGTCGCTCAGGGTATACCTATGCTATGACTATTATTGATCACTTCACCAAGTTTGTCGTAGCAGTGCCTGTGAAAGACCTGACAGCCAAGACGACAGCTGAGTTGTTCTGGAAACACTTCCTCCTGCCCTACGGTTGTCCAGAAAAGATCCTCACCGACCAGGGACCCGCCTTTGAGTCTCATCTGTTCCAGGAGCTGTGCCGATTACACAACTGCCACAAGGTCCGGACCACGGCCTATCATCCACAAGGTAATGGACTCTGTGAAAAGATGAATCAGACCTTGATCGAAATGCTGAGAGCCGTGCCTCCAGAGACCAGAGGAGATTGGCCTAACCTGCTACCACAGCTCATGTATACCTACAACAATACCATTCATTGTTCCACCGGGTACACTCCCTTTTACCTGATGTTCGGACGTCAGGGTAAATTGCCTGCGGATCATTCCCTGGATGTACAAGTGCCTGACACCATAAATCCCCTGCCCAAAACTGACTGGGTAATTGAACACCAAAGGCGCCTGTTAAATGCTAAAGAGATTGTCCAGGAGCGTATGGAAAGTGCCCGAGAACGGCAACAAAGAGACTATGATCTGGCAGCCCATGCAGAGCCTCTTGCCGTGGGGGATGTTGTATGGTTAAAAATAACCACCGCACCAGTAAGTTGGACAGCAAATGGGAGCGGACTCCCTATGTTGTATCTGCCATCCCCAATGTTGGAACCCATACCTATGAGATCACCAGAGAGGGTAAGGGTTCCCAAATTGTTCACAGAAACCGCCTAAAACTCTGCATGACAAAGGGGCCCATTGCTGGAGACTCCGGACCCCAGTCTCCTGTGCCAGGACTTTCTGCTCAGCCTGTGGAGCCTATGCAGGCTGTGGCAGATCTATTAAATGATGCTGAACCACTCCATTGGTTCCTCACACCCTGGTTAAATTTGTTGGTGCCCGCTCCGGCACCTACTGTGCCTTCACCTCCGGAAGAGCCGGTTCAAAATGTCCCGGATCCAGTCCCCTTGTAGAGGATCCTCCGGCTCCTGTTGTTCCTGACCAGGGTCCCACTGGTGGAGACCCTCCTGTTGCTCCTCTCCCTTCTACCTCGATGCTAAGGGAGGAGGAAACTCCTGTGTTGAGAAGGTCCACCCGGATGAACAGGGGACGTCCGCCAGTCCGTTTAGGGGACTTTGATTATGCTGGTGGTGTCTCCTCCCGGGCAGTTACTACTGGAAATAGCTTGCTTGACGTTTGTGCGCAAGAATGGACTCCTCCACGTGAGCCCTTGCCTGTTATACACCCCCTGGAAACTCCTGTGTAAGTTATCCGTTAAGTAAACTTTGTGCTCAGAATGGACTCCCTAGTGCGAGCCTCCATGCACTATTATATTGCATTCCGTTTGATTCTATTCTGTTATGGACTTATATACTTGTCATGGACTATCCTGGTTCTATACTTGAATACGCTGTGCCAGGTCAGCGCCCCTGTTCCATATGGTTTCCTGATAAGAAGAGAACGTCGCCCTGTTTCCCTTCCGTTTTATGCTATGTTTTATATTGTTGCATGTGTATCTTTATGCCTATTGTTGTGTAGAAGGGACACTCCACTAGAGTACGAGGCCGTACTCATTTCAAAGCAAGGGGTATGCAGCATACGGGAGTTAATACCCGACACTGCAAAGGTTTATTATGTGTATGTACCTTTAATTTATTTCCTTGTACAGGCCTGCAGGGGTAGTGTCTACTACAGCCACTAGAGGGAGATAGTACGCCCCACTATATATAGGTAGGCCCAGGCAGAGTAGAGTTAGTTCAGTGCAGACAGTGAGTCTGTGAAGTGTGTGCAGACAGAGTAGTCTGCATGGGTCTCCTGCAATGTCCTCAGCAGGTAGCAAGGGAAATCCTCCAAGTGTAAAGAACCAAGGATAGAAGCCGTCTAAGAGGTATTTGGGCCTTGGATGATAAAGTAACCCAGGAGTAGACAGGTCAGAAGAATTGGAGTCACCTGTATCTACATAGAACCTGAGGAAATAGTGGAGAGTCAAATCCCTGTGCAGTATTAGGCCTGCTTGATCTAAGAGGAATTACAACTTACATGCATCTGTTATCTGCTCATCTGAAACTACTCTGCAACTGCTATGCTTTAAGGAACTGCGCTTCCATCCATTTGTGTGCATGATTATTATCAAAGACTTTAGTAAAGTTCAAGTTCTGTTTTGTTACAACGTGGTTCCTCAGTTATTCCTACAATCAGCAAACGGTGTGCCACCGTTAATTGGCACTGGCGTCACGAACTCTATCTACAACTACCTGCCAGAGAGTCAGCCTGTCTCAGGTTAGTGGTCACCATTGCACTACCACACCCAAGAACACTATTAACCCTAACTTGAGTACGCTGCACTACTCTAATAAGAAAAAAATAATTTCAAAATAATCATTAAATTCTCATTACCCCCCCCGAGGCTCCCCCCTACATGCCCCCAGTGCCATCAGCTTCAGCTGACGAAATACTATCCCGACGAAAAACGAGTCCCCCCCATCTAGTAATAGTGCTCCTCATAGACCCACCAATAGTAATTCCCTTCTAGAATGCCCCCTAAAGTGCCCCCAACAGTGAAAACGCTCCCAATAGTAGGAGAGCCCTCCAGTATTAATAATAAAATCCTCGCAGAGCCCCAGTAGAAATAAGGCCTCCCTATAGTGGTAATAAAGCTCTCTACAGACCCCTCAGTAGTAATAAGGCCCCCCACCCCCCACAGCGCTCTTAGTAGAAATAAGGCCAATCTATAATTCCCTCCTAGTAGTTATAAGAACGCATATGACGGCCCCTGTATCTATGATACCCCTACAGTGTCCCCAGTATTTATACTGCTCACCCTGAAGTGCTCTCGGTATTTATAATGCCCCCTTCAGTGTTCCCTGTAGTTATATCCCTCCCTCCACCATACAGCCCCATCTAAATAACATCACGCCATCTCTTGCGCCCTCTCCAAAATACAGTCCTATGTAAACAACATCACTCCCCTCCCTTCAGCCCCTCCAAAATACAGCCCCATGTAAATAACACTATTTTCCTCACTTTCTGCCATAGAGTTCCAATTTAATTAAAATCACACCATCTCTACAGCCCCCTCCAATATACAGTCCCATGTAAGTATTATCCATCTCTATCTACAGCCCCCTCCGATGTACGGTCCCACGTAAATAACATCACCTCCTCCCCAGCCGCCTCCAACATGCAATCCCATGTAAAAATCGCCCCTTCAACATTCAGTCCTATGTAAATAACATCATTCGCCCCCACCCAGGCCCCTGCAAAATATAGTCCCATGTAAATAACATCACTCCGCCCCCCCCCTCCCCAACATACAGTGCCATGTAAATGACATCAATCCCTCTGACTGCCTCCATCAGCATACAGTCCCATGTTATTAATACGACCCCCTCCCCAGCCCCCCTAACATACAGTGCCATGTAAATGACATCACTCCCTCTGACAGCCTCCATCAGCATACAGTCCCATGTTATTAATACGACCCCTCCCCAGCCCCCCTAACATACAGTCCCATGTAAATGGCATCAATCCCTCTGACAGCCACCATCAGCATACAGTCCCATGTTATTAATACGACCCCCTCCCCAGCCCCCCTAACATACAGTGCCATGTAAATGGCATCAATCCCTCTGACAGCCACCATCAGCATACAGTCCCATGTTATCAATACGACCCCCGCCCCCAGCCCCCTAACATACAGTCCCATGTTATTATCGACCCTCCCCAGCCCCCCTAACATACAGTGCCATGTAAATGGCATCAATCCCTCTGACTGCCTCCATCAGCATACAGTCCCATGTTATCAATACGACCCCCTCCCCCAGCCCCCCTAACATACAGTGCCATGTAAATGGCATCAATCCCTCTGACTGCCTCCATCAGCATACAGTCCCATGTTATCGATACGACCCCCTCCCCCAGCCCCCCTAACATACATTGCCATGTAAATGGCATCAATCCCTCTGACTGCCTCCATCAGCATACAGTCCCATGTTATCAATACGACCCCCTCCCCCAGCCCCCCTAACATACAGTGCCATGTAAATGGCATCAATCCCTCTGACTGCCTCCATCAGCATACAGTCCCATGTTATCAATACGACCCCCTCCCCCAGCCCCCCTAACATACAGTGCCATGTAAATGGCATCAATCTCTCTGGCTGCCTCCATCAGCATACAGTCCCATGTTATTAATACGACCCCCTCCCGCCCCCCTAACATACAGTGCCATGTAAATGGCATCAATCCCTCTGACTGCCTCCATCAGCATACAGTCCCATGTTATCAATACGACCCCCTCCCCCAGCCCCCCTAACATACAGTGCCATGTAAATGGCATCAATCTCTCTGGCTGCCTCCATCAGCATACAGTCCCATGTTATTAATACGACCCCCTCCCCCAGCCCCCCTAACATACAGTGCCATGTAAATGGCATCAATCCCTCTGACTGCCTCCATCAGCATACAGTCCCATGTTATCGATACGACCCCCTCCCCCAGCCCCCCTAACATACAGTCCCATGTAAATGGCATCAATCCCTCTGACAGCCACCATCAGCATACAGTCCCATGTTATTAATACGACCCCCTCCCCCAGCCCCCCTAACATACAGTGCCATGTAAATGGCATCAATCCCTCTGACAGCCACCATCAGCATACAGTCCCATGTTATTAATACGACCCCCTCCCCCAGCCCCCCTAACATACAGTGCCATGTAAATGGCATCAATCCCTCTGACTGCCTCCATCAGCATACAGTCCCATGTTATCAATACGACCCCCTCCCCCAGCCCCCCTAACATACAGTGCCATGTAAATGGCACCAATCCCTCTGACAGCCTCCATCAGCATACAGTCCCATGTTATTAATACGACCCCCTCCCCCAGCCCCCCTAACATACAGTGCCATGTAAATGGCACCAATCCCTCTGACAGCCTCCATCAGCATACAGTCCCATGTTATTAATACGACCCCCTCCCCCAGCCCCCCTAACATACAGTGCCATGTAAATGGCATCAATCCCTCTGACAGCCACCATCAGCATACAGTCCCATGTTATTAATACGACCCCCTCCCCCAGCCCCCTAACATACAGTGCCATGTAAATGGCATCAATCCCTCTGACTGCCTCCATCAGCATACAGTCCCATGTTATCAATACGACCCCCTCCCCCAGCCCCCCTAACATACAGTGCCATGTAAATGGCATCAATCCCTCTGACAGCCACCATCAGCATACAGTCCCATGTTATCAATACGACCCCCTCCCCCAGCCCCCCTAACATACAGTGCCATGTAAATGGCATCAATCCCTCTGACTGCCTCCATCAGCATACAGTCCCATGTTATCAATACGACCCCCTCCCCCAGCCCCCTAACATACAGTGCCATGTAAATGGCATCAATCCCTCTGACTGCCTCCATCAGCATACAGTCCCATGTTATTAATACGACCCCCTCCCCAGCCCCCTAACATACAGTGCCATGTAAATGGCATCAATCCCTCTGACTGCCTCCATCAGCATACAGTCCCATGTTATTAATACGACCCCTCCCCAGCCCCCTAACATACAGTGCCATGTAAATGGCATCAATCCCTCTGACTGCCTCCATCAGCATACAGTCCCATGTTATCAATACGACCCCCTCCCCAGCCCCCTAACATACAGTGCCATGTAAATGGCATCAATCCCTCTGACTGCCTCCATCAGCATACAGTCCCATGTTATCAATACGACCCCCTCCCCAGCCCCCTAACATACAGTGCCATGTAAATGGCATCAATCCCTCTGACTGCCTCCATCAGCATACAGTCCCATGTTATCAATACGACCCCCTCCCCAGCCCCCTAACATACAGTGCCATGTAAATGGCATCAATCCCTCTGACTGCCTCCATCAGCATACAGTCCCATGTTATTAATACGACCCCCTCCCCAGCCCCCTAACATACAGTGCCATGTAAATGGCATCAATCCCTCTGACTGCCTCCATCAGCATACAGTCCCATGTTATTAATACGACCCCCTCCCCAGCCCCCTAACATACAGTGCCATGTAAATGGCATCAATCCCTCTGACTGCCTCCATCAGCATACAGTCCCATGTTATCAATACGACCCCCTCCCCAGCCCCCTAACATACAGTGCCATGTAAATGGCATCAATCCCTCTGACTGCCTCCATCAGCATACAGTCCCATGTTATCAATACGACCCCCTCCCCAGCCCCCTAACATACAGTGCCATGTAAATGGCATCAATCCCTCTGACAGCCTCCATCAGCATACAGTCCCATGTTATTAATACGACCCCTCCCCAGCCCCCTAACATACAGTGCCATGTAAATGGCATCAATCCCTCTGACTGCCTCCATCAGCATACAGTCCCATGTTATTAATACGACCCCCTCCCCAGCCCCCTAACATACAGTGCCATGTAAATGGCATCAATCCCTCTGACAGCCTCCATCAGCATACAGTCCCATGTTATTAATACGACCCCCTCCCCAGCCCCCTAACATACAGTGCCATGTAAATGGCATCAATCCCTCTGACTGCCTCCATCAGCATACAGTCCCATGTTATCAATACGACCCCTCCCCAGCCCCCTAACATACAGTGCCATGTAAATGGCATCAATCCCTCTGACTGCCTCCATCAGCATACAGTCCCATGTTATCAATACGACCCCCTCCCCAGCCCCCTAACATACAGTGCCATGTAAATGGCATCAATCCCTCTGACAGCCTCCATCAGCATACAGTCCCATGTTATTAATACGACCCCCTCCCCAGCCCCCTAACATACAGTGCCATGTAAATGGCATCAATCCCTCTGACTGCCTCCATCAGCATACAGTCCCATGTTATCAATACGACCCCCTCCCCAGCCCCCTAACATACAGTGCCATGTAAATGGCATCAATCCCTCTGACTGCCTCCATCAGCATACAGTCCCATGTTATCAATATGACCCCCTCCCCAGCCCCCCTAACATACAGTGCCATGTAAATGGCATCAATCCCTCTGACAGCCACCATCAGCATACAGTCCCATGTTATTAATACGACCCCCTTCCCCCAGCTCCCCTAACATACAGTGCCATGTAAATGGCATCAATCCCTCTGACTGCCTCCATCAGCATACAGTCCCATGTTATCAATACGACCCCTCCCCAGCCCCCCTAACATACAGTGCCATGTAAATGGCATCAATCTCTCTGTCTGCCTCCATCAGCATACAGTCCCATGTTATTAATACGACCCCCTCCCCCAGCCCCCCTAACATACAGTGCCATGTAAATGGCATCAATCCCTCTGACTGCCTCCATCAGCATACAGTCCCATGTTATCGATTCGACCCCTCCCCAGCCTCCCTAACATACAGTGCCATGTAAATGGCACCAATCCCTCTGACAGCCTCCATCAGCATACAGTCCCATGTTATCAATATGACCCCCTCCACAGCCCCCCTAACATACAGTCCCATGTAAATGGCACCAATCCCTCTGACAGCCTCCATCAGCATACAGTCCCATGTTATTGATACGACCCCTCCCCAGCCCCCTAACATACAGTGCCATGTAAATGGCACCAATCCCTCTGACAGCCTCCATCAGCATACAGTCCCATGTTATCAATACGACCCCCCTTCCCCCAGCTCCCCTAACATACATTGCCATGTAAATGGCATCAATCCCTCTGACTGCCTCCATCAGCATACAGTCCCATGTTATCAATACGACCCCCTCCCCCAGCCCCCCTAACATACAGTGCCATGTAAATGGCATCAATCCCTCTGACAGCCTCCATCAGCATACAGTCCCATGTTATTAATACGACCCCCTCCCCCAGCCCCCCTAACATACAGTGCCATGTAAATGGCATCAATCCCTCTGACAGCCTCCATCAGCATACAGTCCCATGTTATTGATACGACCCCCTCCCCCAGCCCCCCTAACATACAGTGCCATGTAAATGGCACCAATCCCTCTGACAGCCTCCATCAGCATACAGTCCCATGTTATCAATACGACCCCCTCCACAGCCCCCCTAACATACAGTGCCATGTAAATGGCATCAATCCCTCTGGCTGCCTCCATCAGCATACAGTCCCATGTTATTAATACGACCCCCTCCCCCAGCCCCCCTAACATACAGTGCCATGTAAATGGCATCAATCCCTCTGACAGCCTCCATCAGCATACAGTCCCATGTTATTAATACGACCCCCTCCCCCAGCCCCCCTAACATACAGTGCCATGTAAATGGCATCAATCCCTCTGACAGCCTCCATCAGCATACAGTCCCATGTTATTAATACGACCCCCTCCCCCAGCCCTCCCTAACATACAGTGCCATGTAAATGGCATCAATCCCTCTGACAGCCTCCATCAGCATACAGTCCCATGTTATCAATACGACCCCTCCCCAGCCCCCTAACATACAGTCCCATGTAAATGGCATCAATCCCTCTGACAGCCTCCATCAGCATACAGTCCCATGTTATTAATACGACCCTCCCCAGCCCCCTAACATACAGTCCCATGTAAATGGCATCAATCCCTCTGACAGCCACCATCAGCATACAGTCCCATGTTATTAATACGACCCCCTCCCCAGCCCCCCTAACATACAGTCCCATGTAAATGACATCACTCCCTCCCCAGCCCCCCTAACATACAGTCCCATGTAAATGACATCACTCTCTCCCCCAGCCCCGCTCACAGTTAAATACCCACAACTCCCAGCATTGTTCTGCCTCCCCCCTCACTTACCTCTCCAAGTGTAGCAGACATCACCTCAGATTCTTTTCCCCTTCAGGGCCGTCCTCTCCTGAACCGGTCACATGGTGGTGACGTCATGGCAGGTCCTTCATCACCACCACCACATTGCCTGTTTTTCTTGTCACATGACCTGTGATGTCACCACAGGTCCTGTAATCTTCCAGGGCAATAGATTCATGTATTTAGCTGGCAGGCAGGACGTTTTCACCTAGAAACGCCTAAAACACAGTATTCCTGTTAAATAATATTTGATCTAAATTAATTGATATTTAATATGAAGTATGTATTACACTACACATTGACACCATGTATAGTATTGTACTTGAAATGGGAGGTCTGTATGAGAACGTCAAAACCTATATTTGAAGTCTACCATATATGACAGTGTAAAGTACATACACGCCTGTTTTCTATGGTATAAATGATTGACAGAGACAGACAAGGTCGTCGTCTTCTTCTTCTTACACTCTGGTGGGGGTGTTTGCTACTGAAGGAGATGGAGAACACACATGGATCTTGAAGGAGGAGGATCTACCCTTCAACAATGATACTTCAAGGACTTTCACATTCACACACGGACAATTAGACTAAGACTTTCCTGAAACTATGTTTGTAAGTAATCAACTTTTATGAAGACTGAAAATAAATCACATTATTCATTTTTATATAACTCCTGTTGAATCCTGGTGAATGAGTCCTCCGGGTGTTCCTTACTCCAAATAAGCATACACTACATTTGGAGAGGATTACCAATCAAGTTATTATATTTTTGATACATAAAATATCATATTTAAAACGATATTTTACATTGGCGAGCTATCCAAATCCTGATATTAAAGGTTGAAAGGGGAAGAAGGAGTGTGTCTCTCAAGAAAAGAATTATCAATCTTTAATAAGTCAGGAGAATTAAGAAGAATCTTCTGAAGGAGGACACAGTGCCAGACGTACCAAGACGTGCTGATGACAGAAGGCCAGCAGTGAATCTACTGAGGTTGTGAGTATGGAAATAATAAATTCTATTGCTGATAAGAGTAGATTACAATTTACGTTTATGCCTAGCGAACAGTCAGATTTGCAAACAATATGGTTTGATTTATATGCAAAATGTGAACAGGAGAATAAGAAGATAGACGGAAAGAGTATTTTAGTTAGTAAAGAGAAAGAGAAAATAAGGAATATTGTCCATATGGTGAAGATCTTTCATAGCCTAGTGTCAGATAGATCCATGTATAATTGTACCAGTGAAGTTCCAACCACAGATGCTGTGATCTGTGAAGATGCATCAACTGAGGGTGGAAATGGTAATAAAGTTCAGGAAAGTAAGAATAATGAGGATTTGAGAACTCAGCAGGATGAGATGAAACACATATGTATGATCTCTGCTGAAAGTGACCATAACCTTATAGATGAGGAAAGGTCAATACAACAAGAGAAGACATTGCAGATCTCTGCTGAAGGTGACATTGTGTCAGTAGACAATGACAGGTCTATACACCAGCAGACATTGCATATGAAAGAGGCAAACTTACAATTAAAATTGCAGAAGCAATTAATGAAAATGTGCAAAGAAATCCCCACATATGATGCAAACATCCATGTGTGCAGGAATTCTGAGATTTTTGAGAGCCATGCAGACAGATTTGAATTATCAAATGAACAAAGGAATCGATTATTTAGATTATGGCTTCCAGTGAATTTCTCTAGGAGTTTAGCAATGAAACAGGTTGATGATAAGGATTCAAAATGGATTTGTCATAATGATGTACAAAGATTAAAAGAGTTGATTTGGTGCACTAGAAGTGACAGCATGCCCACATATGAAATTCTAAAGGAATTAAAAATTGGCAGAAAGGAATCCACATTTGGATTTATGTCTATGTTTGAGCGGACATACAAAGCGGTTATTGAGAATGCCAAACCTTCACATATCATCCACATGTTTGTCAGAAAGTTCCAATTTCTAGAGCCATCTATATTAGTTTTGGCGTCAAAGAAATCGTCCTTATTTCAGACTACAATGTTTTTGGATATTATCAGGAAAAATATAAAGCAGAACCTGTCTCCATCACATATAAGAAAAGAGAGAACATGTGCAGATTTTAAAATAGACAGACCCAGGCCTAAGAAGACTCAAATATCAGATACATATAAAAGGATCAAAGATTCTCTTTATGATGAACGAAGAAGAGAATTACATGTAATGTTTAGACCCTATCATATGATAAAATCAGTCACACACACAAATCCGCAGATAGAAAATGTTACTGAAGATAATTCTCAGTGTCAGCCATCTACAAATAGACCAACTTCAGAAAAGGATCTACAGGGAGAAAATGTCACATTTCTGAGATAGATACCAATCTAGAGGTCAAAAGTAAAGACATTCAGAATCAGATGAGTTCTAAATGTAATTATCCTGTCATTGAGGAAAAACTTAAGAAAATTCAGTCAATGGATTTCTTAAATGAATTAAAAAAGTTTGACATTTCTAAATCAATCACATTGAGCAGAATATTCCAGGATCTCATAAACAGAGAAGTTATGAGAAGAGGTTAAAGTATTGGCTAGAAATAGATCTAGTGAGGACAGACATATTGGTAATGATTTTGGCCTGGATAAGGATAAGATTTTATGTTTCCCATTAAAATTAGCTAAATAAAAGTTCTGATAAATTATGAAACAATGCACGGGAGAAGTCTAGAAGGTCTTGTGAGGATTGGAGATTTCATGTGAATTATATCAGACTCTGGGAAAGTTGGGTGCATTATTTAGGTTCAATGCAGACATGCCTGGAAAGGAGAGAATAAGTGCATTCCCTATGCATAATATTATATTTTGGTATAATTCAAGAGTTGTATTTTGAAAGATGTTATATTGTATACATAAGTATATACAGAGGAATGTGATAGTTCTTGTAAGATCAGCACATTGTAGTAGCTGTAATTCAATGGAAGAAGACAGAAGCTAATTATAAAGTAACAGGATCCTATTCTCATATGTCCTGAGTCAAGACAATCCTCTCTCTATACTGCAGGAGGGCAGAGAATAGAAGAATAAGATTTTTGTATATTCTTTATACAGATAACATTGTAGAAAATATGTCTCTGTTGTATCTAATGTTATTTTTTATTTTTCTATTTTCTCCATTAGAAATTTTCTTAGGGAGCAGCATTAGACCGAAATCAAAAATTTCCTTCCATTACAATTTTCTCCACATTACTAAATAACTTTCATAATTGTATGGAATGTCTAGTAATCAAACTGTTAATCCATATAACCATGTTTGACTAACAGAATAATACTAAATATAAGGAAATAAGAGCATGTAAAACTTACATTGTGATGCATGAAGCATGGGTTCTTGTTTGCAGCCATTGATGAGAAGCATGTGGTCAAGTGATTGACAAGAGCATAATGACATATGAGACTTTTGTCTAAGAATAGGTTAATGGTATGCAAAGACTATAGAAAGACCAATTCTAGAAAATTCTTAAGATCTTAA